>BPLR01014181.1:0-76786 GCA_021605095.1 Caerostris extrusa
ATTTATTCTTTTATTTATATTTAATTTATAAATATATATGAAACACAACTAAAAATAATTAAGAAGCAGAGTTTAAGAAAAGGTTCATAATAAAAAAATACCAGTAAAGAGAAAGAAATAATCTAAAAACAATAAAATGGAAGTAGAACGTAAGGAGAAATGATTCGAAAACGCATTGGTTAAATTAACGCATAATACTGCAGGCGATGAAATAAATTTAGAAGATTAAATAAAAAGTTTTGAAAAATTAGTCTTACTTTTTTGGGCACAGTAGTATATGTATATTTAAATTTCCATATCACCATTATATATATCATTTCCTTGCCAATAAAATGCATACCGCCTATTACTTTTTATTTCATTTTATTGTATATAAATTTTAATTAATGGTGATGGCGTTATCCCAATTTTTCTAAATTGCTCTTTTTCAATAAAGAGTGCCTTTGTAATCAGGCGCTCGAGGATTAATGTAAAAGTAATAAACAATTGAGTACTAAAAAGAAGTGATATGCTGTGCTACGATAGGTATCCCCAGACGCTTCCAAACAACATGCTTGAGCCGGGAGCTCGCGGATGATTAAGAGCTGTAGTGGAGATGGTACTATAAATCGGGATATGTGAAAGCCACTGAATATGTTCTGGGGTGAAAGAGATCCATTTCAATATGCTTCTGTGCCTGTAGTGGAGATGGTACTATAAATCTGTATAGGTGACAGCCCTACAGTAAGTTGTAGGTGAAAGAGATCCTTCCAATATGACGCCGACACTGAGAGTTTATTCAAAATTGTGTAATCTTTTCCAAGGTCAACTTATGGGTTTCCTTGGATACAATTCCGTATCATTTTCACTTTTTTATTAGAGACTAATTAGAATTATTTATGTCACATATTAATCATGTTATTATCATTGGAAATGTACATTAGCGATAGCATATGCATAGCGATAGAAATGTTTATGCGAATTCCGGTCTGGATTAATTCAGCAATGATCCATTTGAAGCGACTGCAGGTTCTTCAAATCAGTTCTTAATGACCATTACAGGTGCGCCTTTTCATTATAACCGCCATCGTATTCACGACGAATTAAAAATTGACCCAATTCTAAACCTTGGCAAAACGATTACCGAAAATTTCATCCTAAAAATAGATGTATCTACAAACCAACGCTGTTAAATCTCCGTATTATGATCCGACCACCTGGCATGCGAAAAACCCCGCGTTCTGTTTACTTTCAAGACTGCAGTTCATTCCCGTGGCTAAAAGAATTCACTTTGACCCGGGATGAAAAGCTTTTGTGCCAGACATTTCACTCTCTCGTTTTGATGCGAACTTCATTCTCAAACTGCGAAACTTGCAAACTTCGTCATTTTTCAAAAAGAAGAACAATTCTCCGTAGTTCATTTGATAGCTTCGGAATCGTTCTATTTTCGTCAAGCTGAACTTCGAAATGAATTAGTTTTTTTTTTTTTTTTATAACTCTGCCCTCAGCCATCCAGAAAATTCTGAAGATTTCTCTTTTAACTGCCCCAGTTTTTTATTTAAAATATTTTTGTAAAATATTATTTTTTAAATTTTTGTTTATTTAATAACCTTTTTATTCCTGTTAATTTCTCACCGAGCACGGGCTCGTTTAATTTATTTCTTTTTATAACTTAACTTTTGATTTTATTTTATGTCCTTTAATAGTAATTATTGATATGGAGGTACGGGGAATTCCCTGGTACTCCAACTAAACACCTACCGTTACGTTACGATAGAAATGTTCATCGATACTTACCAGTTATCCTCCCAGATTTGGCGTGTTTTGTCCTGCAGATCCTGCCAGATGTGCTCCTAAACTGTGACCGATGAGATGGACGTTTTGAGGATCCACTCCTTTGTTGGCCTGTAAAAAAACGGATTAATGAAATAAATTGAAAATGAAGGAATACTGCTAATTATCGTCGTTTATTAAAAAAAGTGTAAAAGTGTTTAAAATTTTCTTTTTTTTCTATGAAAATATAAAATAACACCACATACTAATCTAATCATTAGATTTTCATACTTTACTTGCTATAATTTAAAGCAAAAATACGCTTTGAAAAAAAAAAAAATAAAGATTTTAAAATATCTATATAAATTTTTAATTTTTTTTTTTTCTTTTTGTATTTTTAGGATTGATTGGCTTTTTGATTGGTGAATATAAACTAAATTAAAAAAAAAAACTATCTTGATTATTTTTTTAAATTTATTACTAATTTACAATTTTATTTATTATTTATTTACAATTATCAATTAATTTTTTTAAATTATATATATATATATACTTTTTTTATGTTCGTATTTTTGTATTTTTTAGGATTGATTGGTGAATATAGAATAAAATAAAAAAATTGCTAGAAAATTTCAGTTTCTTTTAAACATTATTGGTATACTACAATAAAATGAGATATCTTATGAAACCTATCTTACTTTTTAGGTTTTTAATTTATTACTAATTTACAATTTTATTTATTTATTTACAATTACTAATTAAAAATTTTAATTTATATATATATATACTTTTAATGCTCGTATTTTTGTATTTTTAGGATTGATTGATTTTGATTGGTGAAAATAGACTAAATTAAAAAAAAATTGCTCGAAAATTGCAGTTTCTATTGAACATTATTGGGTATAAAATGAAATGATGTATCTTAGTAAACCTATCTTGATTTGGGTTTTTAATTTATTACTAATTTACAATTTTATTTATTTATTTACAATTGTTAATTACAATTTTTTAATTTTTATATATTTTTTAATTCTTGTATTCTTGTATTTTTTATTTTAGGGATTGTTTGACTTTTGATTGTGGAATATAGACTAAATTAGAAAAATTCAGTTTCTCTTAAACGTTGTTGGTAGGAAAAAAACGATATATCTTATTGCCTATCTTGATTTAGGTTTTTTAATTTATTAAATTGACAATGTTATTTATTTATTTACAATTATTAATTAGATTTTTAAATTTATATATATATATACTTTTTAATGCTCGTATTTTTTGTATTTTCAAGATTGATTTTATTTTTGATTGGTAAATATAGAATAAATTAAAAAAATAATTAGAAAAATTCAGTTTCTCTTAAACGTTTGGTAGGAAAAAAAAAAAAAAAACCGATATATCTTATTAAGCCTATCTTGGTTTGGGTTTTTAATTTATTACTAATATAAATTTAAATTAACAAAACTATTAAGAAATATCGAAATAGTTGTAGTTCTTTGCAAATAACTTTATAATGTGACTTTTATATTGAAAATTATAATGCCGTGTATGACTTATGAAAAAAATTCAGGGATGGGCAAACTACGGCCCGCGGGCCAAATCAGCCCGCCGGAAGATTTATCCGGCCCGCGGATAGAATTTTAATTTGCCGGTGCGAGGCAAATTAAACGAAATATATATTTATATTATTTATATATATCTCCTTCTACTTTGATTAAATATTTTTTCTTCCTTTTTTTTTAAAAGGACTGATGATCTTTTTTAATTTCTCTGTTTTTTGTTCTACCAAACATAAATCGACGGAAATGAAGAGAAGGGGAACTTTAGAATTATGAAGATTGCTTGGAAAAACTGCGTTTTTGAGTTCGAACGCAGATTTCAGTACCATTCAAACAGAATTGGATATTTTTACCATGCCTTCGACGTAAATTGTGAATCAGTGAGGTCAGATTTGCAAGTTGAATTAATTGAGTTGCAATCTAACAATCTTCTCAAGCAGTTGTTTCTAAATATGCCAAAGTTACAGTTTTACAAATCATTATCGAAAGTAGGTTTCCCAAGTTTCAATATCTCACTCCCAGAAAATCAGTGCTATGTTTGCTTTATCTTATATATGTGAACAAGTATTTTCAACTATGAACCTTAGAAAGAATTATTTCAGAAGTAGACTGACAGATGAGCATTTAGCCTCGTTCCTTAGAATCAATACATCTCACTTCGAACCTCAATATAAAAACTTTTAAAAATGAAATCGCAATTTCATTCATCTCATTAATATATCAAAATTGTAATACTTGTATATTGTTTTTAAAATTTTAGAAAAATTTATCTTGGCCCGCCAAAGTTTTTTTTTTTTCGATTTTTGGCCCGCGACCAAAAAGTTTGCCCATCCCTGACTTACACTATAAAATAAAATCGGCGACAAAAAATTATGTCCTTACCTCTAAATATTTAATTAGATTGGCCAATTGCCGCCCCACTAATTGAGTGTTCATAACAGCTTCTGCGTACGGCGCTTGGTTGTAATTCGTCCAATTCACAATTATAACATTGAAGTCAAATGATGCTAACAATTGATTTTTAATCAGCTGCAAAAAAATATGGGCCATTAAAAATAAATCAGAAAATGAATTTAAAATAATATTGTTAAAGCTCTATTAAAAATATTGATAAACCGTTGCCTTGAAATTAAATTTCAGTAGAAGTTTTTGATATTATCTCAATACCAATTCCCACTCCATGTTATTTATAACAATAATATTGTAGGTTTTTTCATACCCCTTATTACAATATGGAATTTTTTTTATTGATAAAAGAATCATCGATTAAAGATTTTGTGATTTTCATGGATTTTACTGAGAAAGTAATTTTCTTTATTTGTTTTCCGAATGTCTTTATATTCTTCAAATTTCTTTTCCCTTTAAAAATGAGTAGTAATTTTTAAAATTTTGTTATTACCAATCGTCAGTGTCCAGCATAGCGGAACGGACACACTATGAGTGTGATACACGATGACCGTCTACTCATGGATGGAGGCTTCTGTTGTGATAGTGGTCCATCATAGTATTTTGATGTTACTTACTAAGATTGGTGTTAAGAACTTCGTTTTCATCATATAGCTGCCTGATGGTCAATTGACCCTGGAAATTGGTTTCACAGGCTTCAGGTTCGAATTATGGCGATGATATGGATGTTTCATAGTGGTTCGGAATCCACGTTAAACTGTAGGTCCCGGTCTAATGAGCCCAAAGTATGCAGAAAATGACCGTAGAGTGACAAATCAAATCAATCTGTTGTGATGGATTACCTTTAGGTTGAAGTCTGGCTTGATTCCGTGTCGTTGAAGAAGTAGGGAAGTGCCTCTCAGGAGGACTTTTACGGGGGCTATCCCGTATTTGCCCTATTGTTTGGGAGAAAATTCGGAAAATTTCCACCAGGTAGTCTGACAAACAAGGCAAGATGCTGAACAGGCCAAACGCCATCGATTCTTCTCGTTTTGAAACAGCGTCTACAACAATGAGGCCAGCGGATTGAAACTCCGCTCTAATGTTATCACTGAGCCACGAATCGGTGCTTTCTTGATTTCTTGAGTCTTTGACATTTCTTCGAAAGTCAGTAAGTAAAATGATGGCATCTCTGACTTACTGCAACGGTAGTAACATAACTGCAATGGTAGTAATACTAGAATTCTTAACATGGAGAAAAAAATGATGTGTACTTCTGGAAACAAAATTACATTTATTTTTATATTGAATGCAATTTTTTATCTGTTATGACCTAACAAATAACAAAAAAGAACAAATAAGCCTTTAGGATAATCGAAAAATTTTGTATATCTTTACAGTGACGCTAACTATTCGCATTAAATTTACTCATCTAACCTACTTGGTTACATAAATAAGATTTAAAATTTAGGTTAGCAATTAACTAACGTGACTATTTTGATTTATTGCCTGGCGTCATCTGAGAAGAAGGGATGGGGATGCGATAAATATGAAAAATGCAATAAAATTTAATAAGTATAAAGTTCTAAACTGGGTTTGATTTCATTAATATTTTGTAAGCGAAAAAAAGTTTCAGCATTTAAAAAAAAGAAAAAAAATTAATTAAAAATTTGAAGCAACAGCTTGGAAATACACAGTAATTTTTAAGTTTTTACACTAAAAGAAGGTGTATAACCACTTTTTTAAACCTTTAAGGCTCGTTCCCACCGAGGCGACAGGCGACGACGCGGCATGCGGCAGGCAAGAATATTTTTCGACCCCTTCACAGAGAAAAAACCAGAAGAAATAGCATTACGCCTGGTGAAGTTCCGCTTCCAGTTGAAAGTGGGTCAACTCAATCAGTGCATTTCAAACCTGTTTCAGGCGAACGTGGTGAGGCTAGTGATTGTCAATTCTTCGCTTAAAGCCTCACGCCTCGGTGGGGAACGAGCCTTTACTGGTCGTAAAACAAAGTGAAAATACCATTCGATCCAGAGCGTTACTATAAAAATCGCCCATAAGAAAACCCCCAAAACCTATTATTAAATTAAGGGTAGACAATAGATATAGATAATCAAAAAATACATTGTAATAGATATAAAAATTAATATAAATCGATATAGAAAATCAAGGCTTCTACTATAAATCTCCCTTTTCTGAGAATATCCAAGTTTTAAGGTAACTTACTGTCTTATGTAGGTTCTAGTTAAAATATGCGCTAGCTTCGGAAACTCCAAGTAGAAAACTATTCATTTTTATAAATAACAAACATATTAGATATTTAAAAATATACAAAAATTTATATATACAGTATACAAAATTCAAAGGGCTTGAGGGCCGAGTGACTTGCGCTCTAAAGCTCGGTGCCATGGATGCTTGTAGAAGTTTGGAATCCGCGTTAAACAGTAGATCCCGGTCTAATATGACTGTAGAGATTTGGGCGTAGGATTGACAACCCTACCCCTAAAAAGGAACAATCTCCTGTCTAGAAATTTTTTTAAGGCAGACGGCCTTGGCACACCATGGGGTTTAGTTAGTTAGCTATACAAATTATAAAATAAAATATTTTTCATATTCAATCAGCATTAAAAAAAAATAAATAATTTAATTAAAAATTTCAAACAACTGCTTGTGGATAAACAATAAATTTTTAAGTTTTTACACTCCAAGAGGTTGTACTGAAGCCTTAGTATAATTATTGTAAAACATAAGGGAGATTGAAATTTTTTATTCCTAAATTTTAACCTTCCGCCGTTTCAAACTCTGACTATATATTGGTCGTAAAAGAAAATTTAATACATCATTTGATTCAAACTGTTAGGATCTATGGAATTAAGCGGAGGGCAATCAGCTGGAAGTTTTTTTTTTTGTTGCTCTACTGTCATTTTTTTTGTACACTTTAGGCTAATTAGACCAGGACCTATGGTTTAACATGGATTCCGAACCACTCACAAACATCCATGCCACTGCCAGGATTCGAACTTTAAGCACCAAAGGCCAGAGAGCTAGCCAATAGGCTATCATGCAGCATCAGTCTAAAGAGGTTGAATATCTAACTTGTAAAGACTCATGTAGTAGTATAGTAGCCTTGTAAGTACCAACTTCGAAAGCATTGTGAAAGCGTCTTATTGAAAGGTATTTACAAATATATGAACAGTTTATAAAATATAAGATAAAACATTTTTCAAATTCATTATAATATTACTTTAACTCAAAATCTGATTATAAACAATATTTTTAATTTCATCTCCAGGTGCAAGAATAAATAAATTCTTAAGTGAGCAAGCAGCATAAGGCACAATCCATGAGATAAAAATGGCTATCTCAAATCATACAGCCATGCGCAGTTTGAAAGTTTTGGAGGATTGAGGTTCTGTAGTAAAATTATTGGGGATATCACTTTAAGTGAAAGGCGATCCAGCCGGATAAAGTGAGTTTAAGTACTCTGGTGGGTAATTGAGTGGCATTACAACGATAAGGAAAGATTTGCATTTAATGACTATGTCTGGTAATAAAGTATTTAATGACTGTGACTCGTAGAAAAGTATTTAAGGACTATACCTGGTAAAAAAAGTATTTAATTATTATTCTTGGTCAAAAACTATTTAATGGCTACAGTAAAAAAGTATTTAATCACTATGACTGGTAAAAAAAAGTATTTGATTATTATGCCTGGTAAAAAAGTATTTGATGAGTATGCCTGGTAAAACAGTATTTAAAGACTACACCTGATAAAAAATATTTGATGAGTATGCCTGGTAAAACAGTATTTAAGGACTACACCTGTTAAAAAGTATTGGATGATTATGCCTGGTAAAACAGTATTTAAAGACTACACCTGATAAAAAGTATTGGATGATTATGCTTGGTAAAACAGTATTTAAAGACTACACCTGATAAAAAGTATTGGATGATTATGCCTGGTAAAACAGTATTTAAAGCCTATACATGGTAAAAAAAAAAGTATTTAATTACTATGCTTGGTCAAAAAGTATTTAATGACTATGCCTGGTAAAAAAAAGTGTTTAAGGACTATTCCTGGTAAAAATTATTTAATGGCTATGGTAAAAAAAAAGTATTTAATAACTATGACTGGTAAAAAAGTATTTCATGATTATGTCTAGTAAAAAAGTATTTAAAGACTATTCCTGGTAAAAAGTATTTAATCACTATGCCTGGTAAAACATTATTTAAAGACTACGCCTGATAAAAAGTATTTAATGACCCTGGTAAAAAGTATTTAATGAATATGCCTAATAACATGGCATGTATTTGATTCGTTATTTTGTGGATGACTTCATTTTTAGCAGTACCAACTCGAAAATGGAAAAATTGCTATAGATCTTACTACAAATTGGTTGTCCGGTGTTAATACCACTGTGTATCCATAAATCAAAAACTTCATCGGATAACAGGGGTTGAAAGGACATCGTTCAAGAGCCTCTGGGTTCGGTTCCAGGTAGCAAGGTTCTTGGGGGTGATCTGGGGTGTAGAGAAGATACTGAATGGATGAGTTTGTGTTTTGTGGAGGACAGACTACAGCATCTGAAATGAAAACAATTGGAAAATACACATTATGGAGAAATTAGGAAACCATTTCATCAGCTACTTGTTATCTTTAAATATTCCCTTGACAAATTCACACACAATTGTTACAGCAATACAATTTATAAATTATTAACGAAGAGTAAAATCCTGAATTTAATAAACACCATTATATATGATGAATTATTATTTGCAGAAAAATTACTGCTATACTTGAAATATTGGGCCTGAATGGCCGAGTGGCTAACGCTCGGTACCAACAGGTTTCGGGTTCGAGTCCCGACGATGCCATGGATGTTTGCAGTGGTTCGAAATCCACTTTAAGCCGTAGGTCCCGGTCTCATATGACTGTAGAGAGTTGGGCATAGAGCCGAGAACCCTACCCTGTAAAAAAAAAGAAAAATATCTCTCGACTCGAAATCTGCCAGTAGGTAGACGGCCGTCGCCCACACTGGGCTGTTGCGCCAATGATGATACTTGAAATATTAACTGAATTCTCTATCCATTCTTTCCTTTTAAACAATAACATTTTGTTATCTTTAACTCCATTGACTGAATATTTTCTATATATTTCCACACCAGGTGATATTATAGTCTTACCTTGTTGACAACCATTAATCAATTTTTTTTTATTGCCCACCAAATTTTTTAATCATGCTTTTGTATCATGTCATACTATTTAAATATATGCCATATTATATACATGTAATTAGATTATAAAATTACATGTATATAATATGCATTTGGGGCGATGCTGCAGAAAGAATAGGCGATAAAAAAAAAAATAAAATTGAATTAAATTCTTTATTTAATTCAATTTTATTTTATTTTTATCGCCTATTCCTTTCTGCAGCATCGCCCCAAATGCGGAAAAAGTTAAGTAAAGCAAAATAAATGTTATAATTATAGGAAATCCTTGCATTAAAGAATTGTAAAAAAATTACGGTAATGGTTATGAATGATGCGAGGTAACATTTATATATTTTCATTATAACTAACAGTGCAATTTTTTACGATTAAATTGTTTTGTTGTATATAGCTATACTCATAAGTGAAATACATTTGTGTTCATAATTAATAGATTGTTAATCTACTTGAAAAGTACTAAACGGAAGGCAAGACTAATGCTTCTAAACAATGTCTAATATGTAT
The DNA here is from genome assembly GCA_021605095.1 of Caerostris extrusa. Taxonomy (NCBI): domain Eukaryota; kingdom Metazoa; phylum Arthropoda; class Arachnida; order Araneae; family Araneidae; genus Caerostris; species Caerostris extrusa. The sequence goes on from BPLR01014181.1 coordinate 9,927, forward strand.
ACATATACTTGTGTGTGGGGATGTGCAAATAGAGGAACAAGTTGCACAACTTCACCGGTGACCATTACTAAGAGAATTTGCCTATTTGACTGATTTTCTCGATTGCATTGAAAGAAACAGTTAGATTAATGCTTTCTAGAAATGTCAAATTTTTAGACATATACATGTGTATTGTTATATATACAAATTCGCATATGATGTGTGTATCGGTGTACATATAGGGGAACAAGTTTCACAACTTTACGCTAGAGTTCATAATTAAAAGGATTTGCATAGTCTGGTCTTCTGGCTTTTAACAGAAAATTTACAAGTACATATGTGTATTGCTATTCACTTCCAGCATACATAATACAGTATTCCCTACCAGCTGTAATTAATGGCGTGAAGAGTATTATAGCAGATAATTTTATATCTCTTTCTCATAATGTCCTGTTGTAGTACATATTTTTTATTACACTATTAATTAATTCGCATTCGTCTTGTAAGATCGCATTTCTTAACATATTTAGTTCTAGTTATGACTGTGTTTGACTTCCGTGAGATTTGTATTTTTAAAGGATTATAGTTTGACCACAGATTGTGTAGAAAATTGGCACGGGCTGATTGAAACAGAGTGACGTGATAAGGGAGAAAGGTATTTTTGGAGGGGTTTTTAATTAAGCACACAAAAAAAAAAAAGATTTTAGTTTTTAATGATCGAAATTTTAATTTATTTAATATCAAAAGAAAATTAGGTGAAAGAATTTGTTAGTTGTTTAACTTTTTTCATTCAAAATTTTTCTTTCTTTCTTGCCTACTCACATAGGCAACTTTTTTTGCATGCCCTGTTATAATTCCTCAATAGAAGTTAGCAAAGGGAAGAAAGTATCAAGGATTAACGAAGTTTGGGCGACTTCTGATCATGATTTATGGTTTAGATATGTGCTTGTTTTGTATCTATACTGCCCTCCAAAAGTTAAGGAACAAGCGGTTTTTTGTACTTAATTTGCAAATGAATGAATGTAGAAACACCAAATTTAGTTTACATGTGCACAAAACAGTTATGTATTGACTGTAACATAGAAGTTTGCATAAGAAAAACACAAAAATGATTTACAACAAAAAAGCAATCTCGCTGGAGAAGTCCATTTTTGTAAAAAATAATAATCACAGTTTAATGTGGTAAAATGTCCTATAAACATCTCAAAAATGAGTTTTAATGAGGGGATATGTCCATCCCTAGCTTAAATGCATTGACGACATCGACTTTCCATGCTGTCAATTAGGTTGTGGGCTACCAAAATTGGAAGTGATTAATGCAGCAACCTGTCTAACAAGATTGTGCCAAAGATGCTCTATCGGATTCGAGTCTGGAGATCGAGTTGGCCATTCCATTCGCTCCAAGCCAAGACACTCAAGATATTCCTCAACCACTACAGCTCGGTGAGGTCGTGCATTATCATCCATCAAAATGAAAAAATTGCCAATTACACCCGCATAGGGGCGGACATATGGATCAAGGATCTCATCCCAATATCTCAAACCAGTTACAGTTCCTCCCTGAACACATGCAGGTCAGTGTGACCACCGAGTGAGATTCCTGCCCAAACCATTATTCCACCACCTCGGTAACTGTGTCTTTCAACAGTGTTAGATTGATGGTATCTGGTGCTTTGTTCCCTCCACATCAGCAGACGTCCTGAATCGCTCTCCAGTTTGTATCTGGTCTCGCCTTTAAAGAGTACAGGAGCCCATCGCTGTCTGGTCCAGGAAACGTATTTTCTTGCCCAAGATAAGCGGACCCCCTTCTCTGTCGTCCGTTGAGGGGGACACGCACAACTGGTTTCCTTCCATAGAGACCTGAATTGTGAAGACTCCTTCGCACCGTGCTGGCGGATATTCTTCTCCATGATGCTACAGAGTGGTCTGCAACAAGTAGCGGCACAGAAATGCTTCTTCTTCTTCTGGCCGAAAGATCTATAAAACGATCTTCTGCAGGTGTTGTAGTTCATGGTCGATCTGGAACAGGACTTCTGGACACAGAAGCTTCGGTTCGATGTTGATTCCAGAGACGGTGGACCACACTACGAGGCACCTTAAGACGCATAGCAGCAACGGCCTGGGACAACCTCATTTCCACCCATCCGACCGCCCTCCATTTTAACGAATCGGGCAAACGGCTTCTCTCAGACATTGCGGGACCCCACTGCCTATTGTCAACAAATCTTCTAACAAAAGTTGTAAATCAACAAAAGTTACACGCGTAAATACGAAAGCCTGATATTTGTATGTTTTTCTCTCATTCATATAAACTTGTTATTTTCAATAAAAAAAAGTGGCAGCTGTCGTCATAAATTTGCATTAAGTCCGTTTTTATCATTTATATAAACCATAAATTATATTTCTACTGTCATTTATTTTATGGTTACGAAAAAACGTGTTGTTCCGTAACTTTCGGTGGGATCGAAGCTTCTTTCGAAATTTGACTTATTTCCCTTTCTACTTTGAGCTAGGCATGATAAATCTATCTATCTAGAAAGTCCTTTCGTTTGACTTGCGGATGATAGGAAGTGAGAAAGCTGAGATACCAACCTTTGGGTGTTTGCATCAAATATTCCGATTGCAATATTTGGATGCAGTGTAGCATGCCTTCATGATATGCAATATGGATAACATCGAATCTGCTATATAACTACCATTACAGCGGTGATTGACAAAATAACAGGTATTCAAAATAACAAAATTTAATCTCAGAACCAATAGACTGATTTTTACCGAGGCATAAAGGGTATTTTAACTTATTATTCCAAAGAAATTCTAAGTTTCACTAAATTAATCACTAAATTCTTATCTATGATACAATTATTAACTTTTTGAATATATTTTACTATTATATAAATTGACTTGACATTGAGGATATTATGGCAATATTTTAATCGAAATCATTTCCTTAATTGAGTACGAACTTTAAGAAGCCATTAATTCAAGGAGACAAACTGTTTCACATTACTTTCCAGGAAGATAAACTTCACTTCTTTTAAAAAACTTTATGTGGTTTTTATATATTAATGTGGGAAAAATGAGTGCCCTTTCATAAGTGATAGGGGTGCAATTTCTCAGATCTAGAATTTCAGGACCAAAGTTCATAATATCTAACTCAAAAGTAGAAATGGAAATGGCAGAATCGCGTTGTACAGTCTAACCGCTCACATAACTTGAATTCATATTTAAAAGTAGGCAATTTATGAATTCCCGTTGAAGTTTGTTTTAACCTTCCAGCAGGACAGTTTTCGGAACCCTGAATAGTTCTGTGGAGTGGAAGTTGAAATTGCTCTCCCGAGAGCATCCCAGATGAGCTCCATTGGATTTAGGTCTGAAACCTAACTGGCCAATACATTAGGAGAAAGAGTGAGAATCCTGAAATTCATTTACAAGATAAACATTATGTGGATGAGTATAATTCCTTTTATAATTAATATAATGAAAATGCAACCAGAACCATCTGCATTGAAGAAAAGATTAACATAGAGCTCCCAAATCGTCAGTATTTTTTTCTAATGCAGCTGGCAAACACTTAGACAATTGTCTTGATGTCTTAAGGCAAGCGCTGCACAGACGTTACTCACTTTGCATTACCCACGAGGCGCGTGCAACTTGAAAATAAGCCACGGAGTAACAATGAACCCGCAACGCTCTACTATTCTATTAGACCGGACCTACGATTTAAAGTGGATTCCGAACCTACAAACATTCATGGCACCGTCGGGACTCGAACCCGAAACCTGTGGTACCGAGCGCCACAGCCCTAGCCACTCGACCATTCAGGTCCACACCTTGTCAGTATTTCAATTAATATTTCCTCATCTCATATAAATATGGAATCAAGATCTCATACCTATATTTCTCAGCTTCATCTAATGAACATATGGAGATGCCGGACGAGATCCTACATAGATAATATAGACATTTATTCAGAGGACGAAGGATAGATAGTCTGTCCTTGATTCGAAAATAAATAAATATATTTGGAGCTTATCGGTTAATGGAAATGTCCCCACTGATCCAAAATCGCTGCTGTCTATAGAAGGATGAACTGACTTCCCTTTGATCGAGTTCATTAAACTGAGTATTTTTCTAGAGCAGGGGTCTCCAAACTACGGCCCGCAGGCCAAATCCGGCCCACCAGTCTCATCCATCCGGCTCGCGACAGCGAATAGCTTATTGTTGCTGTAATAAGTTGGATAAAAAACACAGAATGATAATAAGTCAGTTTTATTGACTTGCTAGGTAAAGCTTAATGACAAGCATAATACAAAGAAAATTTAACTTAAGCATAACAACTATCAAATAATTGAAATGAATTCCACTAACATTATAAACTAGTGAACATTCCGCGGTTACCCTCGGTAGTTATGTTGGGGTAAAGAGTATCGCATATGTATGTATATCAATGTTTTGAATATATATCCTGAATCAAATATATGATTTTTATGCTGAAAATCCCTCAGGAACGGAAAAGCTAAATTAACGCGAATGAAACCGCGGGGTATCCACTCATAAAAAGTACTAATGAGATTTATGTAATTGTGATTTTTCACTGACAATAGTTTGTTGTTGTGGATCAATTTTACTTGTACCAATTATTAAAAGACATTGTAGTAATTTAACTAGCGAATTTAGCAAGCGTATGTTCGTTCAGAGCGCGTTCTCGGCGATTAGCCTAGAAATTATAGATAATAGGGAGTTTTTTGCATACCGTACGTTAGTTACCGTAGGACGTCCGTTAGCCTTTTTCTCCCTAGCGCGCATGCTCATAGGAAATTATGTTTCCTATGAGCATGCGCGCTAGGGAGAAAAAGCTAACGGGCGTCCTACGGTAACTAACGTACGTATGCAAAAACTCTCTAATGGCAGAAAAATTGAAACGGTTGTGGCCCTTGGTACTTACTGAGTAAACAGTTTGGCCCTAAGGCTGGAAAGTTTGGAGACCCCTGTTCTAGAGTAATACCTTTATTACTATAGATCCTATGTAATTCAACAGGTAAGCCATCTAAAATATCCTACGGAATTTAAAAGAATCTTTTTCTTCATTGGTGTACCAACCTCATAGTGGGCCTAACTGGCCAATTTTGAGACAGGAGACGTTTTCTTTTTACGAGGTAGGGCGGTCAGGCCTATGCCAGATATATTAAACCGGGACTTGCAGTTTAAAATGGATTCCGAACCTCTATAAGCATCCATGGAACCACCAGGATTCGAACTCGAAACCTGTGGCACCTGGCGCCAGTCACTTTGCAATCAGTCTCCACAAAGATATCTTACATATCAATTCATTAGAGGGGAATATACTGATTTTATTATTTGACAATGAAATGCATTGGTTATTATATATAATTGTTTATATAATAATGGTATGGAGCGTAATATACAGAATAAAAAATAACAATATTTTAGAGATTGGAAATTTAAAATCACATGCTAATAAATGAGGACCATTAGCCATAATATTAAGATTAGGATATTTTATCTATTTACTGGATTTTTTAAAAATGACCAGCGTTATATAGATCTATAACAAGTGACTATACTTAAAATCTTACTAATATCTTTATATATCATCCTTCAAAAACGTTCATAACATTTCTTACTATTTGATGTACTGTAATATGCTTAATATAAGCATTTTAACTTAAGTGGGAATATTTAATAACAAAAATTCTAATAAGTTTATCTAAAACATATTTATCTAAAACAGACAGCTTTTTATTGTCCTATTGTAATTAAGTAATAATAAAATCTAGAACTAGTATTAAATCAATACAAATTCAAGTATAGATGATCAAAAAAAAAAATTTCACGGATGAAAAATTTTTCACTTTTTTTCAAAATGATCTCTGAATTATGAAATTGCAATTTAACTCCTTTTAAATATAAGAATCAGATTTCTCAAATTCAAAACTAGCTAAATTGATAAAAATATGAATTAATGAAAATTTAATTTATTTAATAAAATAACAATGATACAAAGATTTCTTTATATATATGAAAATAATATTCTTATAAGTAATATTATGATTGCGTTTTTACATTAAATACATTTTAGATAATTTCTATTTGTGAAATATTTCAGATATGTAAAATATTACCTGCTTTAGGACATTGTCGTAGTATATTTAATGTTGCTAAAATTATTACTAATAGGAGGAAATAAAAATCCATGCTTTTCGTTAACAGTTGTGATGTAATAGAAGAATTGAAGAGTGAAGATTTTTTCCTTTTAATGCTTTCTTATCGTTGTTCAATCTTTTCGCATAATCTGTTATGTAATTTAAGTATATGACTGCAGAAAAACTCGACCAATTAAAAGAAAGCGCGCGAAGGTTACGAATGCCGCAATTTTCGTACTGTAAATTGCAGTAAGCCTGTGCCTAAAAATAAGACCAATGATTTTTTTTTCAAAATTCTTTATTTATTCTTCTAAATTTATTTTATCACCTTCAAAGTAATCTCTTGCGGACACAATGCACTTATGCCAACTTTTTCCAATCCTCAATGCATGCTAAAATGTCATCGGCAGGGAGGGCCTTCAAAGCGCGTGGTGATTCACGCTAAATCTCTTCAATCGACTCAAAATGGTGTACCCGGAGTGGTCTTTTGAGTTTAGGGAATAACTAGAAGTCGCATGGTGTGTATACGGTGGTTGTGGAACGACATGGGTTTCATTTTTGGCGAAAACGTCACGAAGAATCAATGCAGTGTGAGCTGGCGCATTGAGTGTTTTCGGTACCAATCGAGATTTGACGCGTTTGATGCCCAACTTGGAATTGACCGATCCTTTTGAAATTCCAACATCAGCAAGATCTGTAATTGTAAAATGACAGTTCGCAAACACCAAATCTTTATTTTTGGACTTGAGCTTCGTCGGTTGAGGTTGATGGCCGACCAGAGGGGTATTAATAATAGTTCGAAAGAATTAAATATACATCATTTGTCAAAAGTATGAGGTCATGATTTAAAAATGCGTAGCTTTTGAAATTAGTTTAAAAATAGCGTAATTTAAGTTTTTTTTCTATTTCTCATTGATTTTCAAATCAAGTAAAAGCGCTTAATTTCAGAAATTATTCAGTTTTCTTCTATTAATATGTGAATTAGTTTTCTAACAACACTCACAATCAATTTCATTATATCAAATTTATTTCATCGCCTTTAAAGTAATCCCCTCCGTACACAATGCATTTATGCCGACTTTTTTTTTTTTTTCAGTCCTCAGTGCATGCTAAAAAGTCATCGACAGGTATGGCCTTCAAAGTGCACGCCCAGGCTTCAGGTTCGAATCCTGGCGGTGCAATGGATGTTTGTGAGTGGTTCGGAATCCACTTTAAACTTTAGGTCTCGGTCTGTTTAGCCCTCGTGTGCACAAGATGATCGTAGAGCGACAAACCGAACCAATCAAAGCTCGCGCCGATTCAAGTTGAATCATTTCAGTCGACTCAAAACGGTATCCCCGGAGTGGTCTTTTGAGTCTAGGGAATAGCCAGAAGTCGCACGGTGTGAATACGAGGATTGTGGAACGATATGGGTTTCATTTTTGGCGAAAACGTCACGAAGAATCAATGCAGTGTGAGCTGGAGCATTCGGTGTTTTCGCTACCAATCGAGATTTGACGCGTTTGATGCCCAAAATGGAATTGAGTGATCCTTTTGAAATTCCAACATCATCAGCAAGGCCTCTAATTGTAAATCGACGGCTTGCAAGCACCAAATCTTTAATTTTTCGGACGTGAGCTTCGTCGGTTGGGGTTGGTGGTCGATCAGAGGGTTCTTCGCCTTCAACGCGTTCTCTGTCTTCTTTAAACTGTTCATTATACCACTTCTAAACATTTCTTTCCGATATAGGAACATTCTATACATTTCCGCAAACAAAATTGAATGCAAGTTCTTTTTCTCAATTCATTCAGACACTTCAAAAATCGCCGGAATTCGTTTCAGCGTCTCACAAATCCAAGCGTAACTCAAACACTAATGAATATTTTGACGTGAAATTTCACACAGATATCAAGGACAGTGCCAACAACCTAAATAAGAAAAAAATTTGAAATTCCATATGCCCTTGCAATTTATATTGAAAATTCTTATTTTTGGACACAGTAATATATTAGCTCTTAAGCATTTCCCGGACAACATCGAAATTGATATCCAAGGTCCCCAGAGAAGTTAGACTTGGGAGATAAACGAGCAATATTCTTGGCAGGTAATCCCATCAAGTTCACTGCTCATGAGTCTGGAGGACACAGTCCGTCCAAGTAGTTGTAGCTGCCAGGATGCATTGACATGAAGTACTGAGTCTGTTGTGTTGATTACAATTTTTTTTGTTGTAATGCAGCTGGCAAACACTTAGACAGCTTGGTCTTGGATCGCTGCACAGACGTACTCACTTTGCATTACAGGGGGCGCGTGTAACTTGAAGATACGGACGCGGAGTAACAATGTCCCCGCAACGCTCTACGAGCCTATTAGGACCGGGACCTACGGTTTAAAGTGGATTCTGAACCACTACAAACATCCATGGCATCGCCGGGATTCGAACCCGATGCCTGTGGTATCGAGCGCCAGAGCGCTAGCCACTCGGCCATTTAGGCCCCTTGATTACAAACTACTGTGCCCCGAAAATAAGACCAACTATTTTTTTTTCAAAAACTCTTTCTTTATTCTTCCAAATCTGTTTCATCGCCTTCAAAGTAATCCTCTCCGGACACAATGCACTTATGCCAACGTTTTCCAACCCTCAATGCATGCTAAAAAAGGCGTCGGCAGGTATGGCCTTCAAAGCGCGCGTCGATTCACGTTGAATCTCTTCAATCGACTCAAAATGGTGTCCCCGGGTGGTCCTTTGAATTTAGGGGAATATCCAGAAGTAGCACGGTGTGAATACGGTGGTAGTGAAGTGATATGGGTTTAATTTTTGGCGAAAAAAGGCCACGAAACATAACGCATTGGCATGAAGTGTTGAGTCTGATTGTGTGTGTTGATTGCATGTGTCTCTGTAGTTTTGACTGACTACAGCAAGAAGTCGGTTACAGTATCGTGGTTTACTACGGTGTCAAAGAAACTACAAGACGAAGTGATTTAAAAGAGTGTTTCCTATAAAAAGTCAAAAGTATTTCATAGAGAATCTTTTAAATATTCAATGTGAGAAGGAATATATATTTGATATATACATATATATATATATAAATTACTAATCTAAAATACGATGTGTTATGGTCTTAGAATTAAAACACATAGCACTAGTGGACTGTAAAAACACTTCTCTTTCAATCGAAAACCAAACGCAAACTGCCGGTGTTACATTTCTTTCTCCCACCAGTCAGCTCACGCTTAAATAAACCCAATGTTTACATTATCGGACGCTAAATTCCGCTTTTTTTTTTTTTTTTTTTTTTTACTATGCACGTGGTCCTATTTATCCACGAGACAGTAAGTCCACAATAAAAATAAGCACTTTTATTGAATAATACAAATAGTGGCATATGGCATTCAAATTAGTAAAGGCTGATCAACTAACAAGCAACCAAATAATAATTTTATAAAAAGAAAATGTCCGTTTTGCTTTCAATAGATTAATCATTAGAAATGATAAAATTTATATAATAGCATTTATCTTTTCTCACAAAATAATAATAATAAAATGTTTCCGTCCAACCAAGCCGAATTTCTTGGTACTACTCCATCAAATTTTAGTTTTAATTCTTAACTATACGAGACAAAGACATTGAGAATCCATTAAATGAAATAACACGTACGCTGAAAAGTTTGCAGGCTGACACATAGATGGCGCTACTAGTATTAAATCCATATGGTTTTTAGTTAGCCCTAAAAAGACAGGTGTATAAATTTGACAGATGTTGCACTATTAGTATGTGAGTTATAGCCTTTTTAGTGAAGCAACTTTTGTTAGTTTGAAGAAATGGATAAAAGGAATTTCGTGTGTTAATAAAGCATTGCTTTTTGGCGAAAAAAAAAATACTATTGAAGCCAAGGCTTGGCTTGATAAACATTATTTGGACTTTTCACCAGGAAAATCAACCGTAGAGAAGTGGTTTGCTAAATTTAAACGAGGCGAAATGAGCACCGAGGACGATGCACGCAGTGGACGCCCCAAAAAGGCTGTTACCGACGAAAACATCAAAAAGAGTCCCACAATAATTTCTGATAACCGTAAAGTGAAGTTGACTGAGATAGTTGAGACCCTAAAGATATCAAAGGAACGTGTTGGACATATAGGGAATGAATATTTGGATATGCGAAAGCTCTGTTCAAAGTGGGTGCCGCGCGAGCTCACAATCGACCCAAAACAACAACGAATTGATCATTCTAAGGACAATGGATAAAACATTGCTCCATCATTTCACACCGGAGTCCAATCGACAACCAGCCGAGTGGATTGCACGTGATGAACACTAAGAATGTTATAACTCACATACTAATAGTGCAACAGCTGTCACATTTATGCACGTGTCTTTTGAAGGTTAGAGCTAACTAAAAATCATATGGATTTAATGCTAGTAGCTCCATCTATGTGTCAGCTTATGAACTGTTCAGCCCACCTGTTAATGTAAATAACTCAACAAATTAAACAGAATAACAGCCTCAGCGGATAGGACAGCTTTAGGATGAGCACCATCAGTATGTTCCATGTCTGTCCCGAAGTGTCTTCCGTCACCAAAATCTTAGCAGCATGACGATAAATCGTCCGATTATTATGAAGCGCCTTGCAGACAGAGGAACAATCTATCATCTCTGGAGGTAATCTTCCATCTTCTTAAGTCCTTTCCGTTTCTTTCTCATCTTTGAAATTTTGCAGCCAGGCTTCACTGGTTCTTGAGCATGCCATATTAATTCAGTAGGCCCATTTTTAGTCAATCCTACCTCTCCAAGCTTGATATTATATTGTGCACAGCATTCTTTTTTAATTCCTTCTATTATCTCCCTATCTTGTTCAAATTTTCAATCGTCCATAAAATACTTTTTATTCATCCACTCGAGTTCAGATATATTTTTTTTTGAACTTGTAGTGGATGACACTGATGTTAATACAATTTTTTTTAAATATTAATTCAGTAATTAAATTTAATTAATTCATTTAGTTTCTGTTTAGATTTAAGTTACATCTATCTACCAATAGATGGAGCCAGATAAATTAAAAAAAAAATGAATGAAAATTATTTATAAAGGACTTTCTTTTTTTTTTTTTTTAATCATGTACTACTTACATCATGCTGAATCGATTGTGTTAAAAATCACTGTTTCCATAATGGAGAAATTTCGAGTTAGCGGTTAATTAATTGTATCTCAAATAATGGACGAATTAAATACATATTTATCAATTCTGCAGATTTTTTTTTGTTCTACTCTGTACTGAAATGAAAACGCTTAGTTACGGATAATATCTGATTGAAAATAGGAACAGCTCTGTATCACGAACTTGACAGCCAAGGTAAAAAAAAACAGCTGAATCCACAGAAATAAAAACCTGAAAGCGAAGGATTTAGTCGGAGCCAGATTAAAGAGAGCTTGTTTTATATGAATTTATACACCAGACGCTCTAAACTAAACTAGGAAAAAAATCAGTTTTCAAAAATGTCTGCTACGATCCGATATGCATCATCACACTATAGGAAATTTAGCATAAGAAATGACCAACAAAGAATAAAAATGACAATTTCAGCATTGAAATACAAAATTGATTGAGCGATTTGCATAGATACGCAGATGGAAGTGTAATGCAAAACAGCTGTTGCTATAGAATGAAAGGACAACCATTGAGTTTGCGTTCCAACTAACTTTTTCCTTCTGCGACCATAAGTTGAAAGTAGCAATAAAGTGCTTGATTGGTAAACAAAGGGAATGCATTGCTGTGGTCCGCAAGTTTAGGTGGTTAAAAGAAATTACGCAGTGAATGAATGACTGTTGTTGTTGTTACATATCCCACTTGGTAGATATCTAATCTAGCCCAAGCCCACGAACCCGTATGAACTCATGGTTGAAGGGGAAGGAAGCAGCTTCTGTTGTGAAGGAGCACCCGTAGGTAGAAGTCTGACTTTGGCTCCGTGACTCTCTTACAGTCATAGGAGACCGGGACCTACAGCTTAAAGTGGATTCCGAACCACTACAAACATCCATGGTACCCGCCGGGACTGGAACCCGAAACCTGTGGCTCGAGCGCCAGACACTCAACCATTCAGGCCCAGCAAGATAGGTTCAATGCACTTGTATTATTAAGCATTGAAACACAATTAATTCAAGAAGTTAAGTATGAGGAATTATGAAGTTAAGTTCATACCAGACATTACTTCTTTCGCACGGATGAAAGCAAGAAATAAATATATTATATGATTAATTAGATAGATACGATTTATTTCTTAATTAAAAGAAATTTATTCTAAATTGTATGTTTAGTTGTTTTAACAAATATATATATATATTTATTTATTTAATTCATGCCTAAATTCTATACCTAAATTTAACCTTTTCCTTAAACTCTGCTTCTTAATTATTTTTTATTTGTTTATATATGTTTATAAATTAAATATAAATAAAAGAATAAATAAATAAAAAAAATCTTCTTTATTTAGTTTAGATTACTTCAAAACGATATAGAACTCTTTCTTTTAATTCTTTATATATATGTAATATATATATATATATAACTGGGAAAGTCACCTATTAGTCTTACTTTGTTTTTCAATGTATTATCTCATAACTTCAAAGGGCTCCAACTCAAGATAGAAGCTAGCGGCTTCGCACCAACACAAATCGTCGTATACCTAAATTTAATTCGAATCCATTATTACTATTCGTATTATTATTATATATAAGGACGTCAAATTAATTGGGCCTAGGGCGCCATCGAACCTAAATCCGTCACTGCTGAACCCCACTGTAGTATATTCTAAGCTCGAGAATTGAAAGCCAGGAGCATAGAATAATGATAAAACAGAGTGCGCATACTGGTTACCGGTTCGAGGTCAATATACCCTTTAAGAGCCATTTTTACATAATTAGGGTTTTTTCTATCCATAATGTACAGTGAAATTATCACCTATTATTTTTACTCAATCCTAACAATAGTTTCAGTTTAGGGCACCTCAAACATTACGTCAGTTGTGCGAGTAACAATTTTGAATGTAAGAGAAATAAACAAATTCCACACAGATCCCATGTCTCAATTATATCTAAAAAAAAAATAAGCATCTGTTTAAAGCATAATTTACGCTTTTCATACCAATTTCTTACATTTTTAATATGATTTGAAAAAAAACTTCAACAGCCATTTTCTAATTATGTAAAAGTGAAAAAATAGCATGATTTTGTACACAAATATCAAATTTGTTATATGAACACTCATTCAAACAAAGTTGGATTTCAATTTGTGTATTTTGATCTACAGTTATTTTCATTTACATAATATTTCCACCACATTTGATGATTTAATATTTCTGTAACATATCATTTACAAATACAAAGATATATGTGCGGGGGTTCTCAATTTCACACAAAGGAGGCTAATATGTCGGCTTTAGAAAAGATCACAAGACTATTTTCAGCAGAATTTTCAATGGCGGCATATTGCGAGGTTCCATTCCATCTCGAGCTTACTGTACTGATTTTCTAGTCTGCAGATTTACTTCCCCTTGTTGGAATTTTTATGCTTTAGTTCACGCCACGCAGCGTCACATGGTAGTTTTATAAAAATCATTAGGAACCGATTAAGAATTGCGCTGTTGCCGTGGAGATGAGCTGTTGGTTGCTGGGGAGACTGGCTGTTGCCGTGGAAACGAGCTGTTGCCGTGGAGACTAGTTGTTTAATTCTAAAAAGAACATTTGTCTTCCAGTTTAGCTTTTGCCTTTGAATTGTTACCATCCACCCTGTATATATTTGTAAATATTGCTTGTAAATAAATGAAGATTCCGTAAATGTTTGTATTGACCAATACTTCTCGAACCATCAGAAAGCTGCAACAAGAAAAATAGAACCACCGAACGAACGAAACAAGATAGTCGTAGTGACACACCTATCACTGGTGCAGACACGGAACCTCTCCATTCCCACCCACTCTTTGTGCGACTGCCCAGACTCGTAAGCTTTTCTCAGACGTCTCACCCCATCGTAACGAGACCCTAATTTTCCTGTTCTTAACATAGAGCACCTGCTTACACAAGCACTCTTTCTGTGAGCAGTAGAATTTTGAATTAAACACAACGAACGTATCTAATCGTTATAACTTATATTCAACAAATTCAGATAAAAAGTGATAGTGGCGTGAAAGTTTCTAAAAAATAAATATATCTTATTGAAAATTACCTGAAAAATTCTGAAACGAAACAAATTGAATGTTATGGTTCGATTCAGTGGGCCAGTTTGGGTAAGATATCAATTTGATTCGGTATATTGTTATGATTCGATCATTCTGAATGTTGATTCGATTCTGCTGGCCAATGGCCTGTCTCGGGCTTCGAATAAAAGGCCCCTTTTATAGGTCTCTCTCTTATAGAAAAATAATTTGCAGCTATTATAGTAAAATGTTAACAAGGGCCTGAATGGCCGTGTGTCTGGCGCTCGGTGCCACAGGTTTCGGGTTAGAGTCCCTGCAGTGCAATGGATGGTTGTGGTGGTTCGGGCTCCACTTTAAGCCGTAGGTCTGAGTCTCCTATGACTGTAAGAGCGTAACAGAACCAAAGTCAGACTTCTACCTACGGGTGCTCCAACAAAACAGAAGCTGCCTGCTTTTCCCTCCATCCTTGAGTAGACTACTCATGGGATGTCAGTCCAACACTGCAGGACACTGAGGATATGTCAACAACAACAAATGTTAACACGTCAGATATAGTGTTAGAATGCAGAGTAGTACTACTGTGCCCAAAAAGTAAGACCAATAATATTTTTTTTTTTCAAAAACTCTTCATTTATTCTTCTAAATTTATTTAATCACCGTCAAAGTAATCCCCTCCGGACGCAATGCACTTATGCCAACTTTTTTTCCAATCCTCAATGCATGCTAAAAAGTAATCTGCAGGCATAGTTTATAAAGAGATTATCCTTGAATCTCTTCAATCAACTCAAAACGGTGTCCCCGGGTAGTCTTTTGAGTTTAGGGAATAGCCGCACGGTGTGAATACGGTGGTTGTGAAACGATATGGGTTTCTTTTTTGGCAAAACGGTCACGAAGAATCAATGCAATATGAACTGGCGCATGCAGTGTTTTCGGTATCAATCGAGATTGGACACGTTTGAGGCCCAAAATGGAATGGATCGACCCTTTTGAAATTCCATCTTCAGCAAGGTGTCTAATTGTAAATCGACTGTTTGCAAGCCCCAAATCTTTAATTTTTGGACGTGAGCTTCGTCGGTAGAGGTTTAGCGTCGACCAGAGGGCTCTTCAGCGTGTACTCTGCCTTCTTTGAACTGTTTATACCACTTGTAAACATTTCTTTCCGATATAGGAATGCTCAGCGAATGCCTTCTGCAACATTCTATATTCCGCAAACAAGTTCCGTATGCAAGTTCTTTGTACAATTATTTCAGACATTTTCAACATAGCCGGAATCAGTTTTAACGTCTCACAAAGTCAAGCATAACTCAAACACTAATTTTGACGTGAAATTTCACACAGTTGTAAAGGACAGTGCCAGCGACCTAAAAAAAGAAACAAAATTGAAATTCCATAAGCCGCGAGAGTTTTACATTGGAAATTGATTTTTTTTGGGGCACAGTAGTATCATTCATTTCAGGTGGACCGTGTGCCGTAGCCCACCGTGAATAAAATTCAAGGGTAATAAAATCCTACCTTTTATGTTCTTAACATCTCTAACTCTCTTTACATTTCACCAATCTTACATAATTAGTGTTTTTCTTTACCGTATTGTACAGTGAAATTTTCAGCTATTATTTTTACTCAATCCTAATAATAGTTTCAGTTTGGAGACCCTCAAACATTACGTAAGTTGATCGAAGTAATTTAAATGTAAGAGAAATAAACAAGTTCCACTCAGATCAATTGTCTCAATTATATCTAAAATAATAAACATTCGTTTAAAAGATAATTTACGCTTTTCATGCCAATTTTAATGTGATTTGAAAAAAACTTCAATGGCCATTTTCTAATTTTGTAAAAGTGAAAAAAAATAGTATGATTTTGTACACAAATATCAAATTTGTTATATGAAAACTCATTCAAACAAAGTTGGATATCAATTTGTCTATTTTGATCTACAGTTATTTTCATTTAAATAATATTTTCAACCCATTTGATGATTTAATATTTCTGTAACATATCATTTACAAATACAAATATGTATGTGCGAGGTTCTCAATTTCACACAAGGAGGCTAATATGTTGGCTTTAGAAAAGATCTCAAAACTATTTTCAGCAGAATTTTCAATGGCGGCACATTGCATGGTTGTATTCCACCTCGATCTTACTGTACTGATTTTCCAGTCTGTAGATTTGCTTTACCTTGTTGGAATTTTTATTCTTTAGTTCACGTCACGTACAGTCACGTGGTAGTTTTATAAAAATCGTTTGGTACCGATTCAGTATTGCGCTGTTGCCATGGAGATGAGCTGTTGGTTGCTGTGGAGACTTGCCGTGGAAACGAGTTGCTGCCGTGGAAACGAGTTGCTGCCGTGGAAACGAGCTGTTGCCGTGGAGACTATTGTTTAATTCCAAAAAAACATTTGTCTTCCAGTTAAGCTTTTGCCTTTGAATTGTTACCATCCACCCTGTATATCTTTGTAAATATTGCTTGTAAATAAATGGAGATTCCGTAAATGTCTGAATGGATTGGCCAATACTACTCGAACCATCAGAAAGCTGCGGCTAACAAGAAAAATAGAACCACCGAACGAAAGAAACAAGATAGTCGTAGAGACATACCTATCACTGGTGCAGACGCAGAAGCTCTTCATTTCCACCCACTCTTTGTGCGACTGCCCAAACTCGTAAGCTTTTCTCAGACGTCTCATTGGCTTCACACCCCATCGTAACGAAACCCTAATTTTCCTGTTCTTAACATACAGCACCTGCTTACACAAGCACTTTTTCAGTTACTAGCAGCGATTCTGCAATTAGTAGGAAAGAATGCATCTAATCGTTATAACTTATATTCAACAAATTCAAATAAAAAGTGATAGGTGAAAATTTCTAAAAATAAATATATCTTATTGACAATTATCTGACAAATTATGAAACAAAAAAGATATCAATTTGATAGCGATTCGGTATATTGCTGTGATTCGATCATTCTAAATGTTGATTCGATTCTGCTGGTGAATCGCCTGTCTTCGGCGTCGAATGCAAGCCACCTTTTTATAAGTCTCTTTCATATAGAAAAATAATTTGACAGCTATTATAGTTTAATTTTAACAAGGGCCTGAATGGCCGTGTGCCTGGCGCTCGTTGCCACAGGTTTCGGGTTCGAGTCCCGGCGGTGCTATGTATGGTTATAGTGGTTCGGGCTGAACTTTAAGCCGTAGGTCTGAGTCTCCTATGACTGTCAGACTTAACGGAGCCAAAATCATACTTTTTTCTACGGGTGCACCAACAAAACAGAAGCTGCCCCCTTTCCCTCCATCCATGAGTAGACTAGTCACGGGATGCCGTCCGGCACTGCAGGACACTGAGGATATGTCAACAACAACAAATGTTAACAAGTCAGACATAGTTAGACTGTAGAGTAGTACTACTGTGCAATAAAAGTAACACCAATTATTTTTTTCAAAAACTATTCATTTATTCTTCTAAATTTATTTCATCACCTTCAAAGTAATCCCCTCCGGACACAATGCACTTAGCCAACTTTCGTTCCAATCCTCAATGCATGTTAAAAAGTCATCGGCAGGGATGGCCTTCAAAGTGATTCACGTTGAATCTATTCAAACGACTCAAAACAGTGTCCCCGGAGTGGTCTTTGGAGTTTCGGGAATAGCCAGAAATAGCACGGTGTAAATACGGTGTTGTGGAACGATATGAGTTTTAATTTTTGTCGAAAAAGTCACGGAGAATCAATACAGTGTGAACTGGCGCATTCAGTATAAATCGAAATTTGACGCGTTTCAATCCCAAAATGTTATTGATCGATCGTTTTAAAATTCCAACATCATTAGCAAGGTCTGTAATTCTAAATCGATGGTTTGCAAGCACCAAATCTTTAATTTTTTGGACGTGAACTTGTCGATTTAGGTTGATGGTCAACCAGAGGGCTCGTCTTCTTCAACGCGTTATCTGATTTTTTTGAACTGTTTTTACCACTTCTACACATTTCTTTCCGATATAGGAATGCTCACTGAATGCCTCCTGCAACATTCTATACGTTTCCGCAAACAAAACTGAATGCAAGTTCTTTGTTCAATTAATTCAGGCATTTCGAAAATCGCCGAAATCAGTTTTAGCTTCTCACAAAGCCAAGTATAACTCAAACACTAATGTAAATTTTGACGTCAAATTTCACACAGATGTCAAGGACAGTGGCAACAACCTAAAAAAAATTAAAATTCCATAAGCCCCGGGAATTTTAAATTTAAAATTGGTCTTACTTTTTGGACACTGTAGTACACTGGACCTACGAAAGCAGAGATAGCCTGGAGAACAAATTTCTATAACAGCAGGAGCATTCTTATCATTATTTCATGCACCCTTTCAGCACATTTGCGCGTCGGACTTCGCATTGAATTGATATGTTGTCGCATGGTTGTAGCACATTGTATTGCAACTGAAGCAGAAATTCTGTTGACCCAAAGTGACACAACGAACAATAACAAGTCGATTCCTTGAGGAACAACTCTAGCCAGAAACCTTGTAGCCTTTCTCCAAATCACCAAATCTGAAATTTCAGTGGTGTAAAATTAGAATAGGGGCATTCGTGATCTGTTGCGTTATCAAATGAGAAAGTTTCTATTTTGGTGTCTATGCTGTCCGTATCTTGGTTACAAGATTACTAGCTCATCACTTGGAAGCACCCTGTCGGTGTCGTAGGCACATTGGATTTACATGGAGAAGTATAGTCAGGTGAGCAATTTCCTACAATTGCAAAGAACTCATAATTGAACCTGTGGGGCTTTAATTTTTGATTACTATTCCAGGGGGCGTTTTCCAATAGGATAACTCTCTACATATCGCTGTTGTCATCCACCGTACTCAACAGAGTGTCGACCAGATGTCTTCTCTACTAGATCACCAATCGATAAATTCGATGAAATTCACTGCACTAACCATTGCTGATTTGACTGACCAAGTGCAACAGGCATTGAATTCCACCCCATAAAATGATATACGCAGAAATGCGTACTTATTCGGCACATTGCATGTGTGTTTGATGCTAGCATTCAAAATCTTGGAAATTAAAGTGGTTATTTACATACCACCATTTCACATTGTGTCTTTTTTTTTTTTTTTTTTTGGGTGCTATGTTTTAAACCGTGTCTTTAAAAATTTAATCAAATAAATATTTTACCACGACAAACGCTTCGATTAAATTTCATTACGTTGAACTAGTCTTATCTTTGTCTTGAGATTTATTTTCCATCAATGTACATTAAAATTGGTGTTGTTGGTATTGTCCAGCAGTATGTGGAGTCTAATCTAATGTTGGTCTATGATTGCCTCTCTATTAAAAATATATATGAATCGTGTATATGAAGTAACTGTGAAATGAAAAACATTGAGAGATTCAATTCGAATAAATTGGATTCCTTTTGAAGTTTCAATACTGCAAATATTGATTGTAGATGATTTATTCATCTTCTTAGTATCACTATTCTGCTATTACCTTAATTTTACTTTCTTAAATATTTTTAATTTTTTTTTATACTTTTTATGTGGAAATAAAGAACAAAGCTGAATCTTAAACTTAAAACTTTTTCTTAATAATTCAATTTGAAATAGACCGAAGCACATATTCCTTTCAGCCAACAAGGAAATGAATTAGTGTTCGTTTCGCATTAAAAGTTCTCCTTATACTACACTCTATGCAGGGATATATATATATATATATATACTTCCATTAGTAATTGAATTTTCTTTATATTATATTGGTGTGCTCTGTCACAATTTAAACTTTTCTCACATTTTTATTTTGTGTAAAACAACATACAGTAAAATCTTTTGGTTTTACTAATTTATAAAAACATGATATTAATTTACTCTAACCACTTTCCAGTGTAACAGCAACTTTCTTTTTCATTGTACTGCCTCATTACATTAAGTTCTGCATGTTTTTTTCTGCAGGGTACGGTTGTTAGGGTATTTGAACAAGATTGATATTTTATTTCATTAAAATCTTTGTTAAAAATTTTAGACATAATAGACCGAAATTAAATTTCTCCTTATTTAAACACTGGTGCAAATTAAATTTGAAAAGAGATGATTCTTTTTATAAATTAAATTACTTTTTCATTCTAACTTCTTACATTTTAATACGATTCAAAAAAAAATGTTTATGATAAGGGTCTAATTATAAATTCAGGTATGAATTATTTTTAATTTGTACAGAAAAGTCAAATATGCGATGCGGTATCACATTCAAATTTTTGTGGTTTTTCCAAATGACACGTATTTTGATCTGAGGTCATTTACACATACAACTTTGAATTCGAATTGCATCCAAGTAAACGTATAGATTGACCTTCGAAAAGATTGCACAATTTTGAATAAAGTCCTGAGTGTCGGTGGCAAATTGGAATGGACCTGTTTCCCTAGAACCTACTGTAGTCCCTTTCACATCCCCCGATTTATGGTACCATCTCCACAACAGATATGGAAGTTCTTAATCATCCGCGAGCTCCCGACTCAAATATGTTGATCTGGAAGCTTTAAGGAATGCCCATCGCATCACAACATACCACCTGTTTTTCTACTCAACTGCTTATTACCCTATTTATTAATATTTGAGTGCTTGATTGTAAAGACACTCAGGAAATCTTTCTTGAATCAATACACATTCAATGAAGGAGATAACACCATCCTAATTAATTAAAATTTATATACAATAAAATGAAATAAAAAGTGATAGACTATATGTATTTTATTGACAATAGAAATGATATAGTATATATTGACGATATGCAAATTTATATATATATATATATATACATAATTGACGATTTATTGGCAATAGAAATGATGTAGCCATATTGACGATTGAAGGAGATAACACCATCCTAATTAATTAAAATTTATATACAATAAAATGAAATAAAGTGATAGATTGTAATAGGCAAATTCTTAAACAAAAAAATAAAATGTTGTGTAATTGTAAAAGAATCCCTTCTTTAGTATAATTTCAGCTCGAGAATTGAAAGTCAGGAAATTAGAATAAGGATAAAATAGAGTGTGCAAACTGGTTACCGGTTTGAGGTCAATACAGCAGTGACTGTCAGATGGGAGCCGTTCCTTTCTTGGGTCCAATAATGGCTGAATGTTGATTAAAGGGGCCGCAGATCAGCGGTTGCAGGCAATCTGTTTGCTTTGTAGACACACTGGATTTAAGCCGGCAGGTATGGCCTGGATAACAATTTTCTATGGCAGCAGGAACAATAGTGTGCATGCACCCTGGCAGAAAATGTACACGCCAGACTTTTAATTGAATTTGATGGTTACCGCAGGATTGCAGCGCATCGTATTTAAAACCGAAATTCTGTTGGGACAAAGTGACTCACGAACAATAACGTATCGATTCATTGATGAACAATTCCGAGCCAGACGCCCTCTGGCATCCTTCCAAATCACCTCCATTTGCATCTCCAGCTGTGTCAAACTAGAGAGGGCGAAGTGGAGATCTGTTGCTATCTGGATGAGAGCCGTTTTTGTTATGGTGTCTATGATGGCCGTATGTTGGTTAGAAGTTTATCAGCTGATCACTTGGAAGCACCCTGTCGGTGTCGTAGGCACATTGGATTTACACCAGGAATTATAGTCTGGGGAGCAATTTCCTACAACTGCTAAGAACTCTCATTGAACCTGTGGTGCTTTAATTTTTCATCGCTATTCAGGGGACGTTTTCCTCTATATATCGCTGTTGTCATCCAACGTACTCTACAAAGTGTCGACAAGTTGTCTTATCTACGAGATCACAAATCGATAAATTCGGTGAAATCCATTGCACGAATAATTGTTAATTTGACTGATTAAGTGTAACAGGCACGGCATTCCACCCACAAAATGTCAAACGTAGGAATGCGTACCTATTTGCGTTGACCAATCACTAGTCTCACAGCGTTTGCCTGAAGCTCGGTTGAAATCCACCGCTTCGAGTTGCCCAACCTTCAACTCTCAAATGCTTGCTGCGTTATATGACTTGGATTGAGCCAACAGTAGATCTGCCATCTAGTAGCAAGTAACTGGAACTTCACTAGGCTCAAAGCGATTTCTGAAGTTTCGGTATGAACGGGTCGAAATAGTTCTTCCCTGCCGCGTGATGCGTCGCCGCCTCACGCCTCGGTGGGAACGAGCCTATACCCCCGTCAGCCGTCTGCTGTAGCCCCCTGCGAATAAAATTCAAGGGTAATAAAATCCTACCATTTATATTCTTAACATCTTTAACTCTCTTTACATTTCCCCAATCTTACATAACTAGTGTTTTACTTTCCATAACGTACAGTGAAATTATCACCTATCAGTTCTTACTCAATCCTAATAATATTTTCAGTTTGGTACCCCTCAAACATTACGTAAGTTGTGCGAGTAAGAATTCTGAATTAAGAAAAGTAAGCAAGTTCCACGCAGATCACTTGTCTCAATTATATCTAAAAAATTAGCATTTGTTTAAAGGATAATTTACGCTTTTCATAGCAATTTCTTACATTTTTAATGTGCTTTGAAAATTCTTCAATAGCCAATTCCTAATTTTGTAAACGTGAAAAAGTAGTATGATTTTGTACATAAATATCAAATTTGTTATATGAAAACTCATTCCAACAAAGTTGAATTTCAATTTGTGTATTTTGATCTACAGTTATTTTCATTTACATAATATTTTCACCCCATTTGATGATTTAATACATCTGTAACAGATGATTTGCAACTACAAAAAAGATATATGTGCGGGCTTCTCAAATTCATCCAAGGGGGCTAATATGTTGGCCTTAGAGACGATTTCAAGACTATTTTCAGCAAAATTTTCAATGGCTGCTCATTGCGAGTTTCCATTCCCCCTGGAGCTTACCGTACTGATTTTCCAGTCTACAAATTTACTTTACCTATCACTGGTGCAAACACAGAAGCTTTTCATTCCCACCCACTCTTTGTGCGACTGCTCAAACTCGTAAAGTTTTTTTCTCAGACGTCTCATTGACTTCCCACCAGATCATAATGAGATCCTCATTTTCCAGTTATTAACATAGAGCACCTGCTTACACAAGCACTCTTTCTCTTAACAGTAGATATATCAGTATCAAACAGCAACGAACGCATTTAATCACTATAACTTATATTCAACAAATTCAAATAAAAAGTGATAGGGGCGTGAAAGTTTTAAAAAAAATAAATATATCTTATTGACAATTAACTGACCAATTCTGAAACAAAAAAAAATGGAACGTTATGATTCGATTCAGTGGGCCAGTTTCGGTAAGATATCAATTTGATAGATCTGTTCGATTCTGTATATTGTGATTCGATCATTCTGAATGTTGATTCGATTCTGCTGGCCAAAGGCCCGTCTCCGGCGTCGAATGCAAGCCACCTTTTAATAGGTCTTTTTCATACAGAAAAATAATTTGACAGCTATTATAGTTAAATTTTAAAAGGGCCTGAATGGCCGAGTGTCTAGCGCTCTGGCGCTTTGGCGCGTTTGAGACCCAAAATGGAATTGGTCGATCCGTTTGAAGTTCCAACATCATCAGCAAGGTCTGTAATTGTAAATCGACGATTTGTAAGCGCCAAATCTTTATTTGTTCGGACGTGAGTTTCGTCGGTTGAGGTGGAAAGGTCTGACAGAGGGCTCTTCGTCTTCAACGCTTTCTCTGCCTTCTTTGAACTGTTTATACCATTTGTAAACATTTCTTTCCAATATAGGAATGCTCGCCGAATGCATTCCGCAACATTCTATACGTTCCCGCAAACAAAATTGAATGCAAGTTATTTGCTCAATCGCCGGAATCAATTTTAGCGTCTCACAAAGCCAAGCATAACTCAAAAACAAATGAATATTTTGACGTCAAATTTCACACAGATGTCAAGGACAGTGCCAGCAACCTAAAAGATAATAAAATTCCATAAAGCCCCGGGAATTTTAAATTGGAAAAATTGGTCTTACGTTTTGGATACTGTAGAACACTGGACCTAAGACAACAGCTATAGTCTGGAGAACGCATTTCCATAACAGCAGGAGCATTGTTATCATTATATCATGCATTCTTGCAGCATATTTGCTCGTCGTACTTCGAATTGAATTGATAGGTTGGTTGTAGCACATTCCATAGCAACTGAAACAGAAATTATGTTGGCACAAAGTGACACAGTGAACAATAACAAGTCGATTCCTTGAGGTACAACTCCTAGCCAGACACAGGCTTCAGGTTCGAATCCTGGCGGGGGCATGGATGTTTGTGAGTGGTTCGGAGTCCACGTTAAACTGTAGGTCCGGTCTGTTTAGCCCAAAGGGTGCACAAGATGGCCGTAGAGCGACAAATCAAACCAAACCAAACCTAGCCAGACACCTTGTAGCATTTCTCCAAATCACCGAATCTGCAAATTCAGTGGTGTCAAATTAGAATAGAGCGCATTCAGATCTGGTGCGTTATCAGATGAGAAAAGTTTGTGTTTTGGTGTCTATGATGGCCGTATGTTGGTTACAAGGTTACCGGTTGATCACTTGGAAGCACCCTGTCGGTATCGTAGGAACATTGGATTTACATCAAGAATTATAATCTGGGGAGCAATTTCCTACAACTGCTAAGAACTCATGATTGAACCAGTAGTGCTGGAATTTTTCATCACTATTCCAGGGGGCGTTTTCCAACAGGGTATCTTTCTACATATCGCTGTTGTCATCCAACTTGCTCTACAGAGTGTCCATTAGTTGTCCATCAGTTTCTTTTCTACGAGATCTCCAAATCTTTCCCACCATCGAGCACGTTTGGAACATTATCGAAAATCGATAAATTTAGGGAAATCCACTGCACGAATCATTGCTAATTTGACTGACCAAGTGCAACAGGCACGGAATTCCACCCCACAAAATGACATACGCAGGAATGCGTACTTATTGGGCACATTGCATGCGTCTTCTTGCTGACATTCAAAATCTTGGAAACCAAAGTGGTTATTTACATACTACAATTTCAAATTGTAAATGTCTTTTTTTCGTGCATGTTTTAAATTGTGTCTATTTTAACTGTTGTCACATGAGTGGTTTTCTTAGTAATTCGAGGGGCAATTTATTCAAGGATCCTAATTATTTCAGCGATCAAGGATATGTGTTATAGGTTTGCTACGCGGCTGAAATTCTATATAAACTCACTACTACATATTATTCGGGATAAATATGCATATATTTATAACAATAAGTAATGCGTTTATTTTTGTCTTTCTTTTTTTTCTTTTGGTGTACTTCTTTAAAAAAATTGGGGTTGGTGTAAATTTTATCGCATTTTTATTTTATGTAAAAACCACATCTAGTGAAATATTTTGATTATTACTAATTTAGGAATAACAAAATATTAATGTACTTTTAAACAACCACAGCTTACTACCTACATTCCTAAAAAATTGCTTGTAAACCTTCTTTTTAATAAACGAGTGCATGTTTATGCAAACACTCTTTCTCGAATCAAAAATATTCTTAAGTAAATAACGCTGTTGTCACCATTAATTAAAATTTATATCCAATAAACGCATATAAAAAGTGATAGGTGGTACGAAAATTTAAATATATATATATATATATTATTGGCAGTTGAACAGACAGAATTTTAAGAAAGAGTAAAATGTTATATAATTGTAATGAAGCCCACTGTAGTATAGCCTCAGTTCGAGAACTGAAAGTCAGGACTATAGAATAATAATAAAAAGAGTGTGCATACTGGTTATCGGTTCGAGATCAATAGAGCTGTAACTGTCAAATGAGAGCCCTTCCTTGCGTGGGGCCAATGATGTCTGCATGTTGATTAAAAGGAAGACAGATGAGTGTTTGAAACCAATACTTCTGCGCTGTAGAAACAATTGACCATGACAGCAGAAATGGTTTGCAGAACAATTCTCTGTGACAACAGGAGCACTGTTGTCATTATTCCACGTTCTTGGAAGCAATCTGTCTTCTCTGTCAGCAATGTAGACACACTGGACCTACGCCAGCAGGTATGGCCTGGAGAACAATTGTCTATGACAGCAGGAGCACTATTGTCCTATACCATGCACCCTGGCAGCAACTTTACATGTCAGACATTGAATTCATCTTTGAAAGGTGGTTTACAATTTAAATACTATACTCTGATTATTATGCGTAATAAGGGAAAAAATCAATTCATTTAATTGAAAAAGATTATCTAATTGCGTATTAATGTAGTTAAAAGCAGTTCATAGTTTTAAAAAAACCTTTCAATTTTCGTTGCTTCCAAATGTGGAGCATTTTGATCTCAGATCACTTATCCCTATATGTTCAATCTTAATAAACGTGAATTATGTTTGTTTAAGGTGATCTAAGAATAGTTTAACTACTAATCACATTTTACCAATGCAATTTGAATGGAATTCCCATGGAAGTATTCCTATATTTGAAACCCTACTTCATTTGTTCTAGTCCAACATAATGATTTACCTGTTTACAGATTTATCACTCTTATTTCCAGTAGATACATCGATTTACGTATTTTCCCATCGCTTGTAGGAATTTTTGGGGCATTTTTATCTCGGCAGCCTTCTTCGCTATCCACTAGATCACCCCTTATCACGCTGTCTGTTGTCTTCATAGCACCACTTCTTTTGTTTGTTTATTTTTTTAACTACAAATGCTCAAAGTTTCTACGTTGTACATGGTTTTATTCTAAACGATTGCAAAGAAACGGTAGGAAAGGAACTGTTTACTATTGTACAAGGAGTCTACCTACATAAAGTTATTTGGCCCCGACATGCTTCTTATAATACTGTGTCCAAAAAGTAAGATCAATCTTCAAT
Organism: Caerostris extrusa; assembly: GCA_021605095.1. Lineage (NCBI taxonomy): Eukaryota > Metazoa > Arthropoda > Arachnida > Araneae > Araneidae > Caerostris > Caerostris extrusa. The sequence goes on from BPLR01014181.1 coordinate 37,075, forward strand.
ATAAAATTCCCGGGGTTAATGGAATTTCAATTTCCTTTTTTTTAGGTTGCTGGTACTATCCTTGACATCTGTGTGAAATTTGACGTCAAAATATTCATTAGTGTTTGAGTTACGCTTGGCTTTGTGCGACGCTAAAATTGATTCCGGCGATTTTTGAAATGTCAGAATTAATTGTGCAAAGAACTTGCATTCAATTTAGTTTGCGGAAACGTATAGAATGTTGCAGAAGACATTTGGTGATCATTCCTATATAGGAAAGAAATGCTTACAAATTGTATAAGCAGTTGAAAGAAGGCAGAGAACGAGTTCAGGTGGACTTCGGTTAGGCTCATTCCCACCGAGGCGTGAGGCGTTGAAGCGTTGACCAATCACTAGCCTCACAGCGTTCGCCTGAAAGCGGTTGAAATCCACTGCTTCGAGTTGACCAACATTCAACTCTCAAATACTTGCTGAGTCATATGACTTGGATTGAACTAATAGTAGATCTGTCATCTAGTAGAAGTAACTGGAAATCACTTGTCGTAAAGCGATTTCTGAAGTTTAGGTGTGGACGAGTCAAAATAATTTTCTTCCCTGCCGCGTGACGCGTCGTTGCCTCACGCCGCGGAGGGAACGAGCCTGTAGCCACGTCAGCCGTCTGCTGCAGCCCCCTGTGAATAAAATTCAAGAGTAATAAAATCCTACATTTATATTCTTAACATCTTTAACACTCTTTATAATTCAACAATCTTACATAACTAGTGTTTTTCATTCCAGAATGTACAGTGAAATTTCCACCTATTATATTTACTCAATCCTAATAATAGTTTCATTTTGGGTTAATATATCCTAATAATAGTTTCAAACATTACGTAAGTTGTGCGAGTAAGAATTTTGTATGTAAGGGAACCAAGCAGCAATGATGATTTGAGTTTTGGTGAAGCTCCGTGACTGCGCAACAGCCGTTAGCTTCTATCTAAAAATAAGCAAATTTTTTAAGGATAATTTAAGCTTTTCATACCAATTTCTTACATTTTTAATGTGATTTGAAAAAAACTTCAACAGCCAGTTGCTAATTTTGTAAACGTGAAAAAATAGTGTGTGATTTTGTACACAAATATCAAATTTGTTATATGAAAACTCATTCAAACAAAATTGGATTTCAATTTATGTATTTTGATCTACAGTTATTTTCGTTTACATAATATTTTCACCCCATTTGATGATTTAATATTTCTGTAACAGATCATTTACAACTACAAATATGTATGTGCGGGGTTCTCAATTTCACACAAGAGGCTAATATGTTGGCTTTAGAAAAGATCTCAAAACTATTTTCAGCAAAATTTTCAATGGCGGTACATTGCGTGGTTCCATTCACCCTCGAGCTTACTGTACTGATTTTCCGGTCTACAAATTTACTTTACCTTGTTGGAATTTTTATGCTTTAGTTCACGCCACCCAGCGTCAAGTGTTAGTTTTATAAAAATCGTTTGGAACCGATTCAGAATTGAGCTGTTGCCGTGGAGATGGGCTGTTGGTTGCTGTGGAGACTTGCCGTGGAAACGAGTTGTTGCCGTGGAAACGAGCTGTTGCCGTGGAGACTATTGTTTAATTCCAAAAAAACATTTGTCTTCCAGTTTAGTTTTTGCCTTTGAATTGTTACCATCCACCATGTATATCTTTGTAAATATTGCTTGTAAATAAATGAAGATTCCGTAAATGTTTGTATGGATTGACCATTACTTCTCGAACCATCAGAAAGCTGCAACAAGAAAAATAGAACCACCGAACGAACGAAACAAGATAGTCGTAGTGACACACCTATCACTGGTGCAGACACGGAAGCTCTTCATTCCCACCCACTCTTTGTGCGACTGCCCAGACTCGTAAGCTTTTCTCAGACGTCTCATTGGCTTCCCACCCCATCGCAACGAAACCTAATTTTCCTGTTCTTAACATACAGCACCTGCTTACACAAGCTCTTTTCTAGTTACTAGCAGCGATTCTGCAATTAGTAGGAAAGAAGGCATCAATCGTTATAATTTATATTCAACAAATTCAAATAAAAAGTGATAGGTGAAAATTTCTAAAAAATAAATATATCTTATTGACAATTATCTGACAAATTATGAAAAAAAAAAAGATATCAATTTGTTAGCGATTCGGTATATTGTTGTGATTCGATCATTCTAAATGTTGATTCGATTTCTGTTGGTGAATCGCCTGTCTCCGGCGTCGAATGCAAGCCACCTTTTATAAGTCTCTTTCATATAGAAAACTAATTTGACAGCTATTATAGTTAAATTTTAACAAGGGCCTGAATGGCCGTGTGTCTGGCGCTCGTTGCCACAGGTTTCGGGTTCGAGTCCCGGCGGTGCTATGGATGGTTGTAGTGGTTCGGGCTGCACTTTAAGCCGTAGGTCTGAGTCTCCTATGACTGTCAGACTGTAACGGAGCCAAAGTCAGACTTTTTCCTACGGGTGCTCCAACAAAACAGAAGCTGCCCCCTTTCCCTCCATCCATGAGTAGACTAGTCACGGGATGCCCGTCCGACACTGCAGGACACTGAGGATATGTCAACAACAACAAATGTTAACAAGTCAGATATAGTTAGACTGTAGAGTAGTACTACTGTGCAAAAAAAGTAACACCAATTATTTTTTTTGGCATGAATTATTTTTAATTTGTACATAAAAGTTAAATTTGCTAAGCGGTAACACATTCAAACTTTGTTGTTTTTCCAAATGGCACGTATTTTGATCTAAGTTGAACATACAACGTTGAATTCAGAATTGTATCCAAGGAATCCCATAAGTTGACCTTGGAAAAGATTACGCAATTTTAAAGAAAATCTGAGTGATGGCGGCGTATTGGAAAGTATCTCTTTCACCTAGAACCTACTGTAGTGGCTTTCACATATTCGATTTATGGCACCATCTCCACTACAGACACGGAAGCTCTTAATCATCCGTAAGCTACCGGTTCAAGCATGTTGCATTAGAGGATACCCATCGTATCACAGCATACCACCTGCTTTCTTACTCAATTGTTTATTACTCTATTTATTAATACTGGTGTACCTCATTGCAAGGACACTCTTTCTCGAAACAGTGCTACATGGACAAATGAAATAACACCATCACAATTAATTAAAATTTATATACAATAAAATGAAATAAAAAGTGATAGGCGGTATGCATTTTATTGGCAAGAGAAATGATATATATTTTTGTCTTATGGAAATTTAAATATATAATACGAGGGACAGTCAGAAAATTTTGAGATACGGCAAAATGGTACAAGTTTAACTTAACAAATTTTAAGAGTGCTTAAATAGTCCTCTCCAACATCAATGCATTGTTGCAGAGAATTTTTCCAAAGATTAAATGCTTCACGCCATCCATTTCTTGGAATTGATGAAAAATATGCTTTCTTAGCCTCATCAATCTCATCTTCGGAATGAAAACGGCGACCACGTAAATTTTTCTTGATATTAAAAAAACGTCAAAAGCCCCACATAGCAAGAGAGATGGAGTGGATGTTCTATCACTTTGATGTGATTTTTTAAAAAGAAATTCGACTGTTGATCTTTACGTATGAAAAGATGCATTATCATGTTGAAGCATGAGTCCCCTTACATTCACTTCTTGAAGAATTTCTGGAAGACACATAGTGGTGTACCAGTTAGTTGTGACTGTCTTCTGTCTCTCCTTTTTGATGACTTTGACCAGTTCCGTACTTCTGAAGAAAACGACATACAATACTTTTTTCATTGCTCGTTGTCTTTTCGCCATTGTTTGTTTGGGGTCATCTTCAAAGACCCATACTTTACTTTCTTATCGTGTTGAAAAGTCAAAAAACGGTATGTAAGTTTCATCACCAGTTATGATTTTAGAAATAAGGCGGTGTCTACCATCGTTAAGAAATTTGATGGTTTCTTTGCAGATTCTGACACATTCCGTTTTTTGGTATTCTGTTAAATTATGGGGGACACAACGACAAACTGATTTTTTTCATATGCAGTTCTTCATGAATAATTTTATGTATAGCTGAGGATCCAATGTTAAGTTTCTTCTGTATCATTTGGTAAGGCAGCAATTACAATCGACTAACATTTTTCGTATTGTCGACACATTTTCTGGAACTACAGTTGAAGATGGTCTTCCTGTGTGTTCTTGATCCAGCAGAGAACTTCGACCTCTACGAAATTCTGTAAACCATCTAAATACAGTAGCACGAGATGGAGCTTCGTCTCCATATGCTAGCTGTAGAAGTTGAATTCATTCTTCTTGATTTAAACCCACTTTAAAATCAGAGAAAATCACAGCGTGATAATGCTCACGCGTCAATTCCATTTTCCTTTCTTTCAAAATCTGTTCTACGACAGCTAAATGGCAATTGTTACCACAAATTATAGTCTGCGGCCATAAAAGAGTTCAAATTTACAAATTTAACGAATATTTTTTTCCTGCGTTTGTGGTCTGCCACTGTCTCCAAAATTTCAGAGTTACCCTCGTATATAATTGGCGATTTAATAGACAAATTCTTAGTAAAATGTTGTGTAATTGTAATGAATCCTTTCTTTTAGTATAGTCTCAGCTCGAGAATTGAAAGTCAGGACAATAGAATAATAATAAAAAAGTGCATATTATAGTTACCTGTTTGATGTCAATATAACTGTAACTGTCAGATGAGAACCGATTCTTTCTCGGATTTAATAATGGCTGGATGTTGATTAAGAGGGCCACAGATTAGTGGTTAAAGGCAGTCTGTTTGCTTTGTAGACAGACTGGATCTAAGACAGCAGGTATGATCTGGATAACAATTTTCTATGGCAGCAGAAGCAATAGTGTCATTATTCCATGCACCCTGGCTGAAAATGTACACGTCACACTTTGAATTGAATGTTCTGGTTGCCGCAGGATTGTAGAATTCGAAACAGAAATTCAGTTGGCACAAAGTGACTTACGAACAATCACGAATCAATTACTCGAGGAACAACTCCGAGCCAGACGTTCTGTAGCATTCTTCCAAATAACCTCCAACTGCAACTTCAGTGGTGTCAAACTAGAGAGGGCGGAGTGGAGATGTGCTGCGTTATCATATGAGAATCATTTCTGTTTTGGTGTCTATGATGGCCGAATGTTGGTTACAAGGTTACCAGTTGAACACTTTGGAAGCATCCTGTCAGTGTCGTAGGCACATTGGACTTACACCAACAATTATAGTCTGGGCAGCAATTTTCTAGAACTACTAAGAACTCATGATTGATCCAGTGGGGCTTTAATTTTTATCACTATTCCAGGAGGGATTTTCCAACAGGGTAACTCTCTACATATCGCTGTTACGTACTCTACAGAGTGTCGACAAGTTGTCTTTTCTACGAGATCACCAATCGATAAATTCGGTGAAAGGCGCTACACGAATCATTGCTAATTTGACTGATTAAGTGCAACAGGCACGGAATTTCATCCCACAAAATGACATACGCAGGAATGCGTACCTATTGGTCACATTGCATGTGGGTTTGCTTGCTGGCATTCAAAATCTTGGTTATTTACATACCACCATTTCACATTGTAAATTTCGTGCATGTTTTAAACTGTGTCCTTATAACTCTAATCAAATAAAAAAAATTTACCTAGAAAAACGCTTTGATTAAATTTCATTACTTTGAACTAGTCTTACAGACAGTTTGACATTATTGAGGTCTTTTGGCAGCGTTGGCCTCCATATACTTCTATCTTGATGGTTCCTTTGGAGGTAAACGATAAGAGAAATGGCTTGCTCAGTAAAATGAAGTGAAAGAAAATAAAAGTAAGAAATAAAATAGGGCGAATAAAATCAACACATAAAGAGAGAGCTGAATAAAATATTTATTTATTTAATATGTTCAGAGAGGTGCGCGAACGTTTATTGTTGGTAGGTAGCGTTATGTCATATTCAAGTATGGGGATTAGACATGATTATTTCACAGATGGTTGATTGGCTAAGCCATTTAGAAGTAAGTAGAGTTTGTCTGCTGGATTGTTAGCAGTTTGTAGTTGGCTGAAAAGATGATCGATACTGTTATTTCCTGAAGAAATGTTAATCATTTCATTGAGAATATAAATTATTTTAAAGATATCATGCGGAGTAATTTCATCTAAATTTTGAATTAAAGTAGGAGAGTTGGATGAAGTTTTTGGATTGACTGAATTTTGAATAGCATTAATATTATTTCTGGGGACAATGTTAGCGAAAGAGATTGAACTAGTCTTATCTTGGTCTTAAGAGTTTATTTTCAATCAATGTACAGAAAAATTGGTGTTATAGGTATTGTCCAGCAGTATGTCGAGTCTAACGTAATGTTGGTCTATGATTGAGCCCTCTCTTAGAAATATATATAATGCGTGTATATGAAGTAACTGTGAAATGAAAAACCCTTGAGATATTCGTTTCGAATAAATTGGATTCCTTTGGAAGTTTCAATATTGCAAATATTGGTTGTAGATGATTTATTCATCTTCTTACTGTCACTATTCTGCTATTGCCTTATTTTTACTTTTTTTTTTAAATATTTTTAATTTTTTTTAATACTTTTTATGTGGAAATAAAGAACAAAGCTGAATCCTAAACTTTAAAATTTTCCTTAATAACTCAATGGGAAATAGACCGAAGCACATATTACTTTCAGCCAACATGGAAATGAATTAGTGTTCGTTTCGCGATAAAAAGCTCTCCTTAAACTACACTTTATGCAGGACCAAAAGTAAATTTCTCCATTTTTTTAAACACTGATGTGAATTAAATTTGAAAAGAGATGATTCTTTTAAAAATTAAATTAACTTTTTTTCATTCTAATTTCTTACATTTTAATACGATTCATTAAAAAAAACTTAATGACAAGTGAATTAAATTTGAAAAAATGTAATAATATAATGATTCGAAAAAAAAAAATTTAATGATAAGTAAGTTTAAAGTCGCACATGAATTAATTTTAATTTGTACATAAAAGCCAAATTTGCTAAGCGGTAACACCTTCAAACTTTGTTGTTTTTTCCAAATGACACGTATTTTGATCTGAGGGCCTTTAAACATACAACTTTGAATTCCCAATTCTATCCAAGGAAATCCATCAATTGACCATCGAAAAGATTGCACAATTTTGAATAAAATCCTCAGTGACGGTGGCAAATTGAAAGGATCTGTTTCACCTAGAACCTACCGTAGTGACTTTCACATATTCCCGATTTATGGTACCGTCTCCACTACAAATACGGAAGTTCTTAATCATCCGCGAGCTCCTAGCACAAGTATGTTGCTCTGGAAGCGTTAAGGAATGCCCATCGCATCAAAACATACCACCTGTTTTCCTACTCAACAGCTTATTACCCTGTTTATTAATATTTGAGTGCCTGATTGTAAAGACACTCTTTCTTGAGTCAGCATAAATTCAATGGCGGAGATAACACCATCACCATTAATTAAAATTTATATAGAATAAAATGAAATAAAAAGTGATAGACTGTATATATTTTATTGGCAATGGATGTGATATAGTATATATTGATGATATGCAAATTTAAATACATATGTATATATACATAATTGCCAATTTAATAGACAAATTCTTAAACCAAAATGTAAAATGTTGTGTAATTGTAATGAATCCCTTCTTTAGTATAGTTTTCAGCTCGAGAATTGAAAGTCAAGAAATTAGAATAATGATAAAATAGAGTGTGCAAACTGGTTACCGGTTTGAGGTCAAGATAGCTGTAACTGTCAGTGGGATGGGATGTCAGAAGGGAGCCGTTTCTTTCTTGGGTCCAATAATGACTGGATGTTGATTAAACGGATTGCAGGATCAGTGTTTGAAGGCAATCTGTTTGCTTTGTAAACAAACTGGATCTACGCCAGCAGGTATAGTCTGGATAACAATTTTCTATAGCAGCAGAAGCAATAGTGTCCATGCACCCTGGCAGAAAATGTACGCGTCAGACTTTGAATTAAATTTGCTGGTTGCCGCAGAATTGTAGCGCATCTTATTCGAAACAGAAATTCCGTTGGCGCGAAGTGACACACGAAAATAACGAATCGATTACTGAAGAACAACTCCGGAGCCAGATGCCCTCTAGCATTCTTCCAAATCACTTCCAACTGCAACTTCAGTGGTGTCAAAATAGAGAGGGTGGAGTGGAGATCTGTTGCAATCTCGATGAGAGCCGTTTCTGTTTCGGTGTCTATGATGGCCGTATGTTGGTTACAAGGTTACCAGCTGATCACTTGAAAGCACCCTGTCGGTGTCGTTGGCAAATTAGGCTTACACCAAGAATTATAGTCTGGGAGCAATTTCCTACAACTGCTAAGAACTCGTGATAGAACCTGCGGTTTTGAAATTTTACATCACTATTCCAGGGGGACATTTTCCAATAGGATAACTCTCTACATACCGCTATTGTCATCCAACGTATTCTACAGAGTGTAGACTACAGACAAGTTGTCTTTTCCACGAGATCACCAAACGATAAATTCGGTGAAATCCACTGCACGAATCATTGCTAATTTGACTGATTAAGTGCAACAGGCACGGAATTCCTCCCCACAAAATGACATACGCAGGAATGCGTACCTATTGGGCACATTGCATATGTGTTTGCTTGCTGGCATTCAAAATCTTGGAAACTAAAGTAGTTATTTATATACCACCATTTCATGTTGTAAATGTCTTTTTTTTTTTTCGTGCTTGTTTTAAACTGTGTCTTTAAAACTTCATTCAAATAAATATTTTATCTAGACAAACGCTTTAATTAAATTTTATTACTTTGAACTAGTCTTATCTTTGTCATGAGATTTATTTTCCATCAATGTGCAATAAAATTGAGTTATAGGTATTGTCCGGCAATATGTCAGCATACAACAACATACAGTAAAACCTTTTGGTTTTACTAATTAATGAAAACATGGTATTAATGTACTCTAACCACTTTCCAGTGAAACAGAAACTTTCTTCTTCCTTTTATTGCCTCATTACATTAATTTCTGCATGGTTTTTTCGACAGGGTAAGGTTGTTAGGGTATTTGAACAACATTGATATTTTATTTCATTAAAATCCGTGTGAAAATATTAGACATAATAGACAAAAAGTAAATTTCTCCTTATTTAAACAATGGTGCCAATTAAATTTAAAAAGAGATGAATCTTTTAAAAATTAAATTATTTTTTATTCCAATTTCTTCCGTTTTAATGCCATTTAAGAAAAATGTTTATGATAAGTGTCTAATTATAAATTCAGGCATGAATTATTTTTAATTTGTACAGAAAAGCGGTAACACATTCAAACTTTGTTGTTTTTCCAAATGACACGTATTTTGATCTGAGTTAAACATACAACGATGAATTCCGAATTGTATCCTAGGAATCCCATAAGTTGACCTTGAAAAGATTACACAATTTTAAATAAAATCATCAGCGACGGCGGCGTATTGGAAAGGATCTCTTTCACCTAGAACCTACTGTAGTGGCTTTCACATATTCCGATTTATGGCACCATCTCCACCTACAGACACGGAAGCTCTTAATCATCCGTAAGCTACCGGCTCAAGCATGTTGCGCTGGAAGCGTTAGATGATATCCATCGCATCACAGCATAACACCTGCTTTCTTACTCAATTGTTTATTACTCTATTTATTAATACTGGTGTACCATTGCAAGGACACTCTTTCTCGAAACAGTGCTACATGGACAAATGAAATAACACCATCATAATTAATTAAAATTTATATACAATAAAATGAAATAAAAAGTGATAGGCGGTATGCATTTTATTGGCAAGAGAAATGATATATATTTTTGTCATATGGAAATTTAAATATATAATACGAGGGTCACTCTGAAATTTTTTGAGATACGGCTAAATGGTACAAGTTTAACTTACCAAATTTTAAGAGTGTTTAAAGTAGTCCTCTCCAACATCAATGCACTTTTGCAGAGAATTTTTCCAAAGATTAAATGCTTCACGCCATCCATTTCTTGAATTGATGAAAATATGCTTTCTTAGCCTCATCAATCTCATTTTCGGAACGAAAAGGGCGACCACGTAAATTTTTCTTGAGATTAAAAAAAAAGGCCAAAAGTCACACATAGCAAGATCAGGGTAATAGGGTGGATGGTCTATCACTTTGTTGTGTTTTTTGTTTGAGAAATTCGATTGTTGATCTTGACGAATGAGAAGATGCATTATCATGTTGAAGCATGAGTCCCCCTTACATTCACTTTTGAAGAATTTCTGGAAGACACTTAATGATGTACCAGTTAGTTGTGACTATCTTCTGTCCTCCATTTTGATGGCTTTGACCAGTCCTGTACTTCTGAAGAAAACGACATACATTACTTTTTTCATTGCTCGTTGTCTTTTCGCCATTGTTGGTTTGGGGTCATCTTCAAAGACCCATACTTTACTTTCTTATCGTGTTGAAACGGCAAAAAACGGTATGTAAGTTTTCTCACCAGTTATGATTTTAGAAATAAGGCGGTGTCTACCATCGTTAAGTAATTTTGTGGTTTCTTTGCAGATTCTCACACATTCCGTTTTTTGGTGTTCTGTTAAATTATGGGGGACCCAACGACAAACTGAGTTTTTCATATGCATGAATAATTCTATGTATAGCTGTGGATCCAATGTTAAGTTTCTTCTGTATCATTTGATAAGTGCAGCGATTACAATCGACTAACATTTTTCGTATGGTCGACACATTTTCTGGAACTACAGTTGATGATGGTCTTCCTGTGTGTTCTTGATCCAGCAGAGAACTTTGACTTCTTCGAAATTCTGTAAGCTACATAAATACAGTAGCACGAGATGGAGCTTCATCTCCATATGCCAGCTGTAGAAGTTGAAGGCATTCTTCTTGATTTAACCCCACTTTAAAATCATAGAAAATCACAGCATGATAATGCTCCCGCGTCAATTCCATTTTCCTTTCTTCCAAAATCTGTTCTACGACAGCTAAATTGCAATTGTTACCACAAATTATAGTCTGCGGCCATAAAGAGTTCAAATTTACAAATTAAACGAATATTTTTTTTTCCTGCGTTTGTGGTCTGCCACTGTCTCAAAAATTTCAGAGTTACCCTCGTATATAATTGCCGATTTAATAGACAAATTCTTAGTAAAATGTTGTGTAATTGTAATGAATTCTTTCTTTAGTATAGTCTCAGCTCGAGAATTGAAAGTCAGGACAATAGAATAATAATAAAAAAGTGCATATTATAGTTTAACGGTTTGGGGTCAATATAGCTGTAACTGTCAGATGAGCGCCGTTTCTTTCTTGGATTCAATAATGGCTGGATGTTGATTAAGAGGGCCACAGATCAGTGGTTGAAGGCAGTCTGTTTGCTTTGTAGACACACTGGATCTACGCCATCAGGTATGGTCTGGATAACAATTTTATATGGCAGCCGAAGCAATATTGTCATTATTCCATGCACCCTGGCAGAAAATGTACACGTCACGCTTTGAATTGAATTTTCTGGTTGTCGCATGATTGTATCGCATCATATTTGAAACAGAAATTCCGTTGGGGCAAAGTGACACGCGAACAATAACGTATCGATTCATTGATGAACAACTCGAGCCAGACGTCTTGTAGCATTTTTCCAAATCACCGAATCTGCAATTGCAGTGGTGTCAAATAAGAATAGGGCGCATTCGAGTATCTGTTACGTTATCAGATAAGAAAAGTTTCTGATATGGTGTCTATGATGACCATACAGTCATCATAGACACCATATCAGAAACTTAAATTCTTCAAACTTCAATTTAAATTTTTTTTAATCAAACCTTTAACGCCATTGTTTAAAGGTTTACCAGTTTAGCGCTTGAAGCAATTTATGTGTGTTATAGACACAGTGGAGCTATACTAAGAGACAGAGTCTGGGGAGCAATTTCCTGCAACTGCAAGAACAGACTCGTCCTTAACCCACACATATTGCAACAAATTTGTACGTCGGAGTGGTGATTGAACCAGTGGTTTTGGAATTTTTGATCGCTATTCCAGTAAGGGTTTCCAACAGGATAACTTTCTACATATCACTACTATCATCCAAAGTGTACTGTATATTGTCTTCAGGCTGTCTTTTCTACGAGATTAAACTTCCCCTCACTCACAAAGCAGGAGATAGAGGTTGCTAAGCAACCAAGGTTCTCCGTCAATCTGGCAAATCGTCTTCGTCTACGTGATCACCAGATCTTTCCCCTATCGAGTACGTCTGGAACGTTATCAGATGATAAATCCAGACACATCTACAGCATGAGTCATTGCTAACTTGACTGACAGAGTGCAATAGGCACGGAATTTCACCCCGCAAAATATACAAAGGAATTCATACCTATACATGCATGAATACATACCTATACATGCATGAATACATACCTATACAACATGCGCGTTTGCATGATGGCTTTAAAATCTTGGAAACTAAAGCAGCTATTTATATACTACCATTTCATATTGTAAATGTCTCTTCTCGTACTGACTTTAACTTGTGTCCTTAAAACGTTAATTAAATAAATAAGCTACCTAGACAACACTTTGCTTAAATTTCATTACATTGAACGAGTTTTATCTTGGTCTTGAGATTTCATTTTCCACTTATGCATGTTAAAAAAAATTAAGTTATTTGTTTTATTTTTTAAATTTAAAAATATTAATAAAAAATATTTGTAATTTTTGATAAAATTACAATTACTAGTTACAATTCAGTTTTTAGTACAAAGTTTAAATTACTAGAGCTCACCGACGCCGTTTGTGACAAATCTCCTGGTGGGTAAAGTGAAAATCTTTGCGAAGAAATTTTTGTAAAATTTTAAAAACTGTTTGCGTGAAAGCTGTTTAATAGTTTTAAAGCTCTTTTTGTTTTTAAATAGGATTACAATGACTTAACGAAAAATTTTAATAAATCTTTATGGAAAGTTGAAAGACGTAAAAGGCTCATGGAATATCATTGATGTACAACGCCATCATCAATATACAGAATTTGTGAATTGTTTTCTGGTCTTGATGCATCTGAGGTTTTGAAAAATCGCCTGAGATGTAATTTGAGTTAATTCAGAAAGAGGAGGAGTTTAACACCTCTGGATGTGCATCCTTCTATCAACAATAAAATTTATAAGCAATTAAAGTAGAAAGATAAAATAATTTTAACGACTAATTACACATTGGCGAAATTTTAAATAAAATATTTGAAAACATATCAAGTATCTTGATTGAATGAGACGTATGGTTGAATATCATCACGTATTCTATATCATGAATGTATTGTTGAACGACATCAAATACTGTTTATTAAATGATATGAAATTTTACAAAATAAAATTTTTACAAATAACAAATTATTTAAAACAAAAGCATTATTTTCTTTAATTTATAACCTATCAGAGACAAAATCGTCATTCCGATCTTGAAGCATTAATTAAAATAATCTTATTCAATTTTTGCGAAGCGTTTTTCAAATTATTTTTATGCATTTTCTAAGAAAGCTTTAAAATATTGGAATAAAAACTAAAAATGAGAAATTTTGAAAAGTCTGATAATCATTGATTTTCATTTTTTTAAATATTTTTGAATATTATTCACAGCAGTAAGTCAGACAGGCGTGTTTCACGCACAAATCAATTAAGCGAAGGTTGTCTAAAGTTAATCGTATTATGTTGTTCCTATAAGTTAAAAATATGAATATTTGAAATGGTGTGAAAAAGTAATATCTATTCAAAGCAATTTATATATAATTGCAACCGACATTTTTTAATGTATTTTCAAGGTACATCTGAATTAGTAAAAAAAAAAAAAAAAATGTTTAAATATCGAAGAATTCATAAAATATATAAAGAACGTATATCAGAAAAAAAAAAAATTTTGAATTCACTTAAAAGTCAGACATTTCAATTCTGGAACAATTAATGACAAGTTAAGAAAATGTTTCATCAAATCTATAAATAAATGGGAAAAATATGTTGGGACTTATAAATTACCTTCCTTAGGAACTTTAATTCCTAAGTTAGTGGATGTCCATATTTAATATCCAAAACAATATGCATCCACATAGTGCTTAGCTTTTTGTTAATTTCCTGGAAAATACATTTCATATCCACCAGATTGTTTGCCCAGTCATAGCGCCTGACATGACACCTATAGGGCCTTTTTGGAAAGTTAGTGGCAGGACAACTGCTATTCCTCTTCCACATTTAAGCATCTTCCAAGGCCAACAACCAATGTTGATGGACAAAAAGAACAAATTTCTCACGGTTATCATAAACTACTTGATTCTCAGTACGAGTTAACGTTTGGAGAACTCTTTAACTGACCATGGTAACCATATAGTTTTAACGAATTTTTGCCTTCAATTTTGTAAGCTCCGTTTTAGAACCTCCACTAATAAACATGCAACTTTTTCATATGAATCAAATTAATTTGTGTTAGAATTTTATATTATTTCAATATATTGATACAATATTTAGACACATTTTATTTTAACTACTTTATAGTAAAAAATGCAAATCTAATGCAATTTCTTTTTACATATTGCTTTATACATGTTCGTACCTAATTTCGTTAAACTCTGTTCAGAAATAAAAGGAAAATTATTTTAAGTTAGACTAGTATAACTACATTAGAGTTATTAAATATTTATAAAATAATTGTAAAAATGTATTTATATAAATAATTAAGGTCATTTTAATACGATACGAAAAAAAAAACTTTATATGGGATTTTTATCGTTGTACATCGTTAAAACATCGCGTTCTATTTCGGAATAGCCCGCTGAAGAATGACGAAGAGAAGACTTTCAATGTTAAGTGCCTCGCATTTTAATGAAATATGGGTTTAAATATTAATGATCTAGAGATTATTTTGGCAAACAAATTTAACCTTCACTTACTGCTAGAGCAATTTTTTTTTTTTTCTCATTTTTTCTCAGTGTTAGATTCAAATTTATATCTGCTTTAATATTCATTAAACGCATGGGATTTTTTTTTTTTTTTTTTTTTACTATATCTTTTTGTGGCGTGGTCATGTCGTTTAATCTGCTCAATAGTTTTGCAAAGAATGCCTCAAAATCAATTTTCTTATTTTTGAGCAAAGTTTTTTTTTTTTCTAAATTTTATGTTTATTTTATAATTTTATATATATATTTTTAAAAATAAATTTTTCAAAATTCTTAGAATATTTCATACATTTAAACAATTTTTATAGGCTATAATGCCAGACTATGATAGTCGAATAATTAGGACTGTTCGCACGTGAGTTTTAGGGCCAAACTTATTTGTAAGTCCTACCCTACCCCTGAAATAACTTGTTTTTTTTTTTTTTTTTTTTGTCACATTTTATTCCCCTTAGGATTTTTAATCAAATTGCTTGTATTTTCCTACATGAGTATTCTGGACGTTTAACGAAACTCAGTTAAGTAAACGGCAATAATTATCTCAGTTGGTTACTTTGCGTGCGGCTGAAGTTCGGTCTTCGATTCTGTGTTCTAAACGGATAAGTGAATCTGATTATTTATCGCTATTATTACAGGTTCCGAAATGAATAATTGTGAAAAGTCGTATTTCAAATATTGAATGCATGCAATTACGATTTATTTATTTTGATGAATTTTTAAGTACTTTTAAACTCATTCTGTAAAAACGAGATGTATATAAATTTTAAACCACGTAATGAAAATATAGTTTTAAAATGTTTTTTACTAAAATGGATTTTTCTTATTTCATTTTTTTAAGTAGATGGAATTTTATCAAAAACTTTAATTTTCCTTTTTTCTACATTCATCATAAAAACAGTATAATGTTAACACGAAATATTTGACATTTCTTAGTTAAAATTTCTATTTTTTGAGAAAAACATGCAAACAGACGAACCGTTGCTTTATGCATAAAAATTAAAATTTTCTTTTTAAATAATAAATTAAACCGTGAGTAATGAAACAAAAAGCCATGTAGGCATCTTTTTACTTTAACTATTATAATGATTATATGGGGCCTGATGGCAGAGTGGCTAGCGCTCGGTACAACAGGTTTCGGGTTCGGCGAATCTTCGGCGCCGGGATGTTTGTAGTGGTTCGGAATCCATTTTAAACCGTAGGTCCCGGTCTAATCTAGATCTTAGGCGTTGTGGGGGTAGTGTTATTCAAGTCCGTAGCCTATCTTCAAGCTACACGTGCCGCCTGGGTAATTCTAAATGAGTAATAGCGGTGCAGTCCTTGCTTATGGCACAAAGATTAACTGTCTCTGTATTGCCAGCTGCATTAGAACAACATTATAATAAATATTTCTCATAGACAAAATGGTTTAAAAATAAATCCTTTATATCAATTAGAATAATTATAATTCTACATTCATAAGATGAAATAAATCAGTTAGAACAATCCTGGTTAGAATAACACATTATTTAATTAGATTTTTTACTTGTGTGTAAGGAAAAATCTCGTAAGATGTATGGCTGTTTATTCAGAAAATTTTACCTTGAGCTAGAAGTCGTCTGAGGTCGAGAATTAAAAATTTCTTTTTATTTTAAATTTGTGAAATTTATGCGAATGTGTTCCAAGTTTAATACAATTTTTCCTCTATGAATGCACTGCAATATAAAATAATAAAAATTTTATTTTCTAAATTTTATGATGAAAAATAATTATTAAAGAAACTTTTTTTTTTTCTGCTTACATTTTATTATTACATTCTCAAAAATTTATATCTGGATTTAGATTTTATGTGAAAAAAAAAAAAAAAAAGTTTTTTATATTTGATTTTATAATTTTAAATATTTCAGATTTTATATTTTACTAAGAAAAGATTTTTATAAAAAGATTTTATAGAAGAAAAAAAAAAACTTTTTATCTCAATTCCTAAAATATTTTTCCCTTTTATAACTTAAGTGTTACGTTAGGAATTGGCGGTTGTGGTCGAGTGGTTAAAAATCTGGCGCAGTATACTAAAATTTCAATCAAATATAAAAACTTCTCGACTGCCACTTTTTTTTTTTACCTCCTTTGTATCCTGATTAATTTACTTGTATGAATAAATGTCCTCAATATTTTTGAAAGAAAAATGTCTAAAAATAAACGGTATTAGCAGGGCAACGGGCGTACCGGTTACGGAGTCCCAAGGTGGTTTTAAGAACCACGAAAACCTCCATATCTTAAAATAGTTGAAACATTAGCACAAAATGAGGTTGCTTAATAGCAATTTCGCCTTGTTATGTACATTGGAGCTAAAGTACGGGGTTCAAAACTGTGTTTGCCCTTTCATATCTTCTCTCCATTTTTGTTTTTTTTATTTGAAAGATTACAACATCCATGATGTAGTAAATTTTCAATAAATCTAAAGGATTTTGTCGATTTTACCAATTTGTTGTTGTAATGTCCTTTAAATTATGATAAACTTTAAAATATTTAAAATTTGCAATTTCGGTAAATCTTATTGTTTTTTAGTATTGCCGCGTAATACAGAAACAGCGCCAAGTTTTAAGCGGGTCTTACTATAACGTATGTATGTTAAAAACATCATTACAAAATATAAATAAATTGTCACTATTTATTTTTTTTTGATTACATAATTTTGAGCCAGCGCCATCTAATGGCAAGAATTAGAAATTTTCTTTACATTTAAATTATAAGTTTTTGAAATTTATGCGAATACATTAAAATCTAATAAGTTTAATTTTGTTTCCTATAAATGTAGTGTGATGTAATTTAAATTAAATTTTCAAAATTCTTTTAATGAAAATTAATTATTTAAGAAATGTTTTCTTACATTTTATTGTTGTTTTCTCAAAAATTTATAGCTGGATTCAGATTTTATATCAGCATTTTAACAGAAAAAAAAAAAACCCAACCTTATCTAAATTCATAAAATATTTTTTTTCCCTTATACAATTGTTGAGACCCAGTAGTGGGGGTGGAGTAATTAAAGCCATATGCTGGTAAACCAAAATTGACATAACGAATAACAAGGTAGACCAGCGGGCGAGTACCTATTTCAGAGTTTAGTGTGGTATTAAGTACCACTAAAATCTCTCGATCATGAATTAATTAAAAAATTTGTATTAAAAATTTGTTTCAATTAAGAAAATATAATAATATAAATATAACAGCTAAAATTAGAAAAACATCTTGCATAACAATTAAAGCAAGGAGATCGGAAAAACCAAACCTGTCGGTACAATTAGGAACCCATTACTCGATGCCCCAAAAAATAAAGTTAAAAATTTTTATTTTACCTTTTTATTAAATTTAAGTAAAAAGTAAACTAGTTTCGAAAGCAGGTAAGGGCCCAAAGGAATTCAGTAAAGCTCTGTTCACATCTTTCGTTGTCCTATTGATCAGCAGATGGCGCCACCTCTGAGATACTATTAAATTTAGTTGTTTCTTATCCCACTTGGCAGACATCTAGGCCAAGTCCACATGTACTCATGGTTGAAGGGGAAGGAAGCAGCTTCTGTTGTTGTGGAGCACCCATAGGTAGAAGTCTGACTTTGGCTCCGTGACGCTCTTCCAGTCGTAGGAGATTGGGACCTACGGCTTAAAGTGGATTCCGAACCACTACAAACATCCATGGCACCGCCGGGACTCGAACCCGAACCCTGTGGTACCGAGCGCTAGACACTCAGCCATTCAGGCACTATTAAATTTAGTAAAAACTACTGCCATTAAATTAAAAATTAAATGAATTTTTTAAAAATTATAAGATAAAAAAAATAGCCAGAAAATTCAAATAATTTAGAGTGCATCTTACATACACATATAATTAAACATGCAGAATCATGTACACACATGCAATTTACATTGCATAAGCACAAAATTATATGCATGCCTACTGACAAATACCTTTGCATATACATATGCAGGATGATTTTAATTAAAGTTTCACTTTCAAAATGTAAAAAAAAAGGATCATTGGTCAAAATGAGTTCAAATTTGAACTGAAGATACTTGAAGAGCGGGAAACGATATGACATCAGAAAAAGTTGCAAAGTTTCTCAATAAATGGCATTGTAAGCAGCATATTTTTCAAATTAAAGACAGGTATACGCATGACACATTGCATTTGGTATAAAACGCGGGAACTTGGTGTTCTCAAGTTGCAACTTGTAGAGTCTCTCAATGAAGGATCGTGCTCTGCTCGTGAAGCTCTTTCACAAGAACGAAGACTGCGCTAGCAGCTTTAAACAAATTTTGGTCATTAAAAAGAATGAAAAAAAAGCTGCGATGCCTGCCAAGGGTCTGTAGAAAATGATGAAGAAATTCAAAGAGACAGGTTCTTTGGCAGTGAAATCTAGCAGAGGGAGGAAATCGGTTGCTTCGACGTCAGTAGATGTGGCCACAGATTTACAGGAAGGGTTGAGCAGTGGTATGCAAACATGTAGTGCACGGGAATTGCACGATTTCTAGGTTTGCCTATGAGCATGGTACATCAAATTTTACACAATAACAAAATATCCCATGCTCGGGGGGTTGCTTCCAGCTGACCTGCCAGTAAGACACACGTTTGCTCTAGAAGTTCTTGCTTGCATGGAAGTGGATAATGATTGTCCATGGAATATTTTGTGGACAGACAATGCCTATTTCTCTTTCCAGGGCTTTGTCAATACACAAAATTGCAGGATATGGTCAATGGAAAATCCATTCGCAAATGTACCAGTTAATGTTTCTGTAAAAGTGTGGTACATGTTGATGACATCGTTTATTGTAGGACCATTGTTTATCGAGGAGGTAATGGTAAATGCTACGAGTCTTTCTCACAACCAGTTCACTTCAATAACGTGCAAGTCTGAATCATTTTCATACAAGATGAGACTCCTCCACATATTGCAAAGCTAGTGATGATAAATAAAACCAAAATTTTGAAGAGGATTAATTTGGTTTGCAAAAAGCCAAATTTGGATTGCCAAACATGTATTTCATAGACTAACTTCAAGTCTATCATTGAGATGACCTATTTTACCCTACCCTGTTTTACTTAATCAAAACACCCAAGAAAATTCTAAAAATGGATCTTGGTTAATTGATCACTTTGTCAATTTTTAATGCAATAATTGAATTTAATAAGAGACGCTTATATAGATTATCATATTGGCCATTGAGCCTGAAAACTATGATTGTAACACTCGCCGTAAATAATTCGAAGTTTTTTGTCTAGCAAATTGAAGTAGTCCAGCTTACAGTTGAAAACATAGTTGTTAGACTTTATCAATGGATATAATAATAAATTTAACTTGGATAATAATGTAAGTTTTGAATAATTTTTGTACTGCCCTTATTAAACAAGTGTAATTATAATAAGTAGAGGACAGACCAGGAAGAGTAGAACTAGCTAAGAATATATATATCTCATTATTCAAGAATGAATTACTACAATAAAAGAAGGAAAAACCAAATCTTGAAAAATACCAACTTTATTTTCTTTTTTTCCTGTTATAAGTCTTGTGTTAGCATTTAAGTATTCCAAAAGCCAAGACTGAAGTATTTAGAGATGAAATTGGCACTCTTAATTATAATTAAAATACACAATATAAGTATTAAGTAACAAAAATTTGTTCAAAATAAATTATATTTTACTCAATTAGTATAATTAATAATTAATTGAGTTAATGAAAAACAGGAACCAAATAACATTGAGGTTACCAACGAAATATTAAAACATTTTTGAGACAAATTAGATTCACAATTCGCACAGAAAAATATATAAAAATGGTTATTAAATATTAAATATGCTTAACATAAATACAATTAGAAAAATATTTATATAGTTTAGGTGGAAGAATTTAATATTCACAATATGCATAAAGCTAAAACTATTTGAACCACAAACAAAAATTCCAGAATTTTTCTTTGATGGACAGACATGCAAATAAAAGCACTAACATAAAAGAATTCCTCGTTGCAACAAGATCAATAGTTACATGAAGGCAATATATCACTAAAGTCTTACAACTTTCACTCCTCATATACTTTGCTGCTATATACACAACAAAATATGAACATGAACAATAAAAAGTAAAAATAATTGTAAAAAAATTAGTGTGTAGTAAAAATTACATTTAAAAGTTCTTTCTTTCCCAAAGTGAAGATTTCTTTGAGTGGACAGTAAGTTACTCTACATACGCTTCATTATTTAATAAGTCAAGAGAGTTATGTACATACACACAGCATATGTATATACAAGAGAGGCACAGAGTTGACTAGGCTGAGGTAGGCCTTTACCTACAAACCTATGAGTGCAAGAGATTGGAGCCCAAGCTTTTTCTGTACAGTTAACTGAACAAGAGTGTTACAGTTACAAGTAGCATTATTTTTTCTTCATTGTTTTGCTGATTTTTTCTTCTTCGGCAAGTTGTTGTCGAAAGACAGATACTTTTTCTGTAGAAAAAAAAAAAGTTTAATTATTCTATACATTGGAAAAAATACATGTTTTAGAAGAAAGCTAAAAAAATATATTTTAGAATTAAAATGAAATATTATAGAAGCATGTATCAAGTTTCAGCATATCGTAAATCTTGATATTCTATAATTATTTTTATATTTGTTGTAGAAAGCAATAAATAAATTTGAAAAGTAAATATAATTTAAAACATTAATTAGTTTAAACAAAGCCACAAATGATTAAACATGTTATATTATATACAGAGATGAGTTTTCAGGAAGAGCTCTGAAAATGTATAGTGATTTTTTTTTTTTTTAATGCTTGTCAATGGAAGGAAGAAGAGTGCATAATTAAGTGGCAAACAGATGAAAAGGCCACCAATATGAAAATTTCTCAAAAAATTATTTATGATTGCAAATTCTATTTATAGCATTACAAAATATTACAGCAATTGAGTAACTTTTCATTAAAATCGTAACTTATTTCTTGGAATTTAGATATCATTGATATCTACCAACATGTATAGTACACTGAAATTATTAGAAGTTAGATTTAATGCAGGAAAAATATTTTCTAAAATGCATAACAAAAAAGGTAGCGTATACCAACATTAAATTTATTCATAAAATTTTATCCCCCTCCCCTCTTAAACAAAAACCTTAAAGGTTAATAGTTGTTTTTGATAATAAGGACAATATATTTTTATTTGTGAACAATACTTTTTTTTTTTTTAATAATTAAGAAAATAACAATGAAATAGCATAAAATTTTCTACTTTAAGCCCCAGCTCATGCCATTTTACTTAAATTTTTAGTTGAGTAAAAGTTGGAAGATATATTTTTTTATTTTAGAAATATTTTTTTTTCCCATAGCCCATATGAAAATATTTCCCCATATGAAAATGTTGTTACTTTTTGCAATACCTGGTATCTAAGTATATATATATATATATATATATATATACACACACGTAATGAATAATACACCCTTACTGGCTTTAAAAAGCATGAATATTTGAACTACAAATTAATTTATTGAAGTCAATATTAAAAAGATATCCAATCTGCCCATGTAATTCCTTAACTTTGTAATGGCTTTGTTACATTCCACAACTTTTTTAAATATCTCAAAACTACTTGCTTGAGATATTTAAGAATGATATTTCCTAATCAAATTCAGTAGAATAGGGCAGGGGAAAGCAGTTAACAAAGCTGTTGTAATATTATTACTAGATTTTGATGAAAAATGTAAAATTAAATCACTTAAAAGTTCGAATGAAGTAGATTTAGTTCAAGGCAGTTGATTCAATGATTAAAAATATTTTAACTTGATAGTGTAAAAATGACTTTAGCATGCAAATTAAGAATAAATTCTTAAGAAACAAATTAAAAAAAAAAAAAAAAAAAAGATCACAATCAATAGGTGAAGAATTTTCAACTCAGATAATTATTTCTATTGTTGAAATCCTGGAGCTAACTACACTAAAAATCTAAATTTTAATAACCTGATAAATAATTTTATACAAAATTAGCAAGTGTTATATAATGAATAAAGCAAATGTAATAGCATATTTTGTCCCCAGTAAATTTTTTCTGTATTCAATCATATATATTGAAATAATTCAATATTAATCAAATATTTTTAATTTAATATTAATCAAATATAGTTCATAATGTCTGAAATTGAAATGCATTTTGGATTATTAAATAAGTGTTTAAGCAATATAAAATTTTGAAAAGTATAGTAAATTTTCTTACCATTTAATTTTGATAAAAAGTCAATTTTTTCTCCAATTAAGGCTTCCAATTGCTGTGAATAAGCTGAAGAAATAAGAGATTCAATAAATACACACCCAGAAATTTTTTTTTTTTTTTTCCCCACAATGGAAAGTATAATATGCAATTAATTCAGAAAAACTAAATAAAATACTTCATACTATATATACTACAACTTCATATACTAAATAAAACAAACTGATAAACATAACTTACAATCAACATCATAATCGACATCATTTGACATAGCAAGTAATATATTGTCTCTGTTGAACCACTTCTCTGATGCCTGAAAAAATATATTACATGCCATCACTCTCAGGCAGATATAAAACAAAAAAAAAAAAAAACAAATTTCAAAAAATAGTAGTAAATGTAAAAAGTAAATACACCAACTTTTCTTTAATCTTGCATGTACACTGGCCGAGCCAGATTATTAGGTTTGAATGTAGTTTTAAGGAGGAAATTCAACGTAAAACACTATACAATTTAAACTATTAAAACATGTACATATTTAATGGATTTATGCACATTATGAGCCCATGAAGACAATATAAATATCTGAAGATACGAATAACATTGTTTGCATCTAGCAGCCAGGATCAACAAACACAAGAATCAATACGGAAGGGGGTGGTAGTGAAAGCTTGATTGGTGTGGAATTATAAAATATGTCAAATATCAAAAATGACAGATGTTAGACAGGTTACTATGGCACACTTCAGCAATGCTAAATCTATAAATATTTTGGTTTTTATGCATTACATTTATACAAATCAGCCAAAAATAATTTTTAAAAAAGTTGATAACCTTGTCATTTTGTAAAGCTTAATTTAATTATTATTAAGTAGAAGAAAATGTTTACTTTATTTTTTAATTAAATCAAATTATATGGGGAAAAAAATTAATACAGACATATTTTAATAGTTTTAAAATGTTTAAACTTCTATCACAAGATAACCAATCCTTTAAAAAAAATGAAATTTACCTTGTGTGAAAATTAAATACAAGACTTATATGACATTGAACTAATTGAATCAACTAAACAACTTTCATTTATCACATTGTTACCAGATGTCACTCATATTTCAAACATTTATACTAAACATTAAACAAAGAATACAATTCAATGATTCAAATTAAATAATAATAATAATAAATATTGAGCTTCCATTCTCATTTAAAAAGGACATGTAGTTTGTTAGCAAAAGAAAACAAGAATATAGTCTTGGAATTTTTAATTACATAAAATGATGGTTAAAAATTAAGTTAATCTACCAATTTTAGTAAAAATTAAGAAATATTAAACATATACACATTTTTTAATTCGGTTATAATTTAATTGACATGTTAATTAATAAAGCTATAGCACACTCTTAATTAATTGAAAATAAAATTTACTTCTATCACAGCTTTATGAGAATCAAGGACTTCTTCCTCCATCTCTTGAACATGAGAAATAGCTTCATGAAATGAATAGAGATCAGCAGACAGTTCCCCTTCCTACAAAACATTTCTTTTAAAATAACCATATTGAATACAAAATGGAAATATTACATGAACTTTATAAGGCATCATCATTTATTAAAAAATAAATAATAACGCATCATTATTTCAAGCACGAAAGCAAAATTATTTGTTTTTATCTAATTATATATTTTAATTAAATTAGAGGCAATTTAAAAACGAAATTATTGTTTGGTTTAAAATTTAAAGAAATGTAAGAACTTCTTAAATATTTTTTTTTATTTGAAAAGTAGATATATTTAATTCACTCTACAAAGGGAAAAAAATATATTTCCAAAGCTTTTTAAAATTATATAAATAATAAATTGAATACAAATTGGATCAAGATCATTCATACATTAAAAAAAAAAAATTGAATATATAAGCAACAGATAACTTATCACAATAACATGAAACAAAGAAAACTTACATTTGAAGAGCACAAAAGAGCCAAATCATTGTTTTGATTATTTTGTTCCTCGCTGCCTGATGATTTCAATTCAGGATTTTCAACACCTAATTCTTTTACTCTAAAGCAGTAACAAATTAGGAGGGACAAAAAATAAATAAATATTCAGACTTGAAAAATACAATACATAAATTTCTAATAAATCAGTAAAATGTGCAATATAAAGTAATAGTTTTTATTAAGTAATGTGAAACAGTTGGCATGTGTTCATTATAACTGAACCCAAGTGTTTGGCAATTTCATTGGAATATTTTTGTCGCTCTACGGTCTTTTTTTTTTTTTTTTTTTGGCACACTTTAGGCTAATTGCCAGGACCTACAGTTTAACATGGATTCGAATCACTAACAAACATTCACACTACAGTTAGAATTCAAACCTGAAGCCTGTGATGCCAACGGCCAGAGCATTAAAAAATTGGCATCGAGTAAACTATGATGATTTTGAGTAAACTAGATTTCACTGCAAAGGCCACTTCTCCAACTGTTTGCAAACATAAGTGACAGCTTTTTAAATTTTATTTCATTTAAAAAATATCTGCAGTAGCATTATAATATTGCATTAGCAAAACTGAATGCTCAAAAGCATAAAAATTTGTAACTTACTGGTAATTGAAAATTATTCACCAACTTATATAAATATGGACACACTTGGTGTATATTTTGACAAAACTGACTGGAGATGCAATATAAAAAAATGATAAAGATTCTTTAAGCTTTCAAGATAAAAACTAGTTAGAAAGCAATAAAATGCCATTTGTTATTGCTTTGAGGTCCATTCATTATTGTGAAAAGTTAATGTCAACTCTTATTGTGAATTGCAACTAAATAGAAAGTTAATCTTTCCATTTAGTTGCAATTCATAACATTCCTAAAGAAATCTTCAAAGAGTCAGGGTTAATATGAACAAATACTAAACTGTTTATTCGGTTCCCATGAAATGAATGTTTTTGTTTACAAATACATCATTAAGATATAATACAATATCAAAATACTAAAATATGTTATATATACATACAAAATACAACAAGTTAAAGAAATAAAAAATTTATAGGAAAACTAATAATAAATCTCACCTATCAGCATAGCGTAGAGTATTTAAGGAATGCTCACAGGAATTCATTCCAGGAGATATCATTGCAATCTAAAAAATTTTAAATAAAATTTAAGTGAAATGAAAAATGCAAACTCATAAATTGTATAAAAAATTCTTAAGAAATTCAAAGTAAAAATACATTGCTTTTTGCTAAATTTTCTGCTTGTATAGGTTGCATATAAATATATATTTACAACGTTAATTGGTTTATTTCATGATTTCAGAGATGTCAAGTTCAGCATGATCCTCCATAATCAGAGCCCCAGAAAATATTAGTCTTGTTATGTACACACTACATTTATCAGCAAGCTCCAATGTAATTTTAAGAAAGATATCAAAAGGAAAATTTAAAGCATGCACATATTAAATGTGTTCAATAAATATATGCAATCATTAAACAATTATATGTATGATGTGTACATAGTTAATCAAAATGCAAGCAGCAATGTTGACCTTGATCACAGGATGGTGACACAAACACTTGAATTCATATGAAAAAGAATGAAAGTGAAGGCTCAATTGGTGCTAGATTCAAGAAAGGTTACTGCACCTCAATTGAGTAAAGAACAATGTAAAAGGAAACCATTTTATTTGATATTGGTGTGTATTATTTCATTTTCATAAAAGCAATAAAAGTTTTTCATAAAATTTATGAAGTACGATATTCTGTTCCTGTCATTCATATCAAATATTTTAATTCATAGAAATAGGATTAACAGACAACTCATGATAGTTAGTATATAAATATCCAACACAAAAGTGCTTTGAAAAAATATCTAGATGAAAATAAAAAAACAAGCTTATTGTAACAAAAGTTTAATAACGTTTTTTTTTCCAAAACATTATTTATTAATCAAAGCTATTATTAAAGTTGAGCTTAAATTAACATTACAAATTTTAATAAAAATTTAAATTGTCCAGGTTTTAATTATTTTATAACTCACCATGCAAGTTCTAGAATTTTCACCAATAAAAGAATCTTTGAGGACCTGAGTGAGCTTACTTGCTCGGAATGGAAGATGAGCCCCTTTTCTCCCTAAGGCTCTGATGCATTCCTACAACAACCACAAGAAAAAAAAAAAAATGCTTACACATAAGATATACAAGCAATATAAATAACACAAATACTAATTTATTAATTTAGGTGAAACAAACTATCCACTTGCAATTACTTGAATTGTCAAATAGAAATGTGCTATAGTACATTTGAAAGTATTTTAGTTTATAAAGTAAAAACGAGATTTGATATAAATTAACGGAAAAATTAGTTACAATTTTTACAAACAATTTAAATAAATGCATTATAAAATTTTAATCATATTAACACACAAAACAGATTTAAAGGAAAGACAAACAAACTATTTTTATATCTTATGTAGTAATTTATATGGTTGATTTCAGATATTTAAAAATTTTATTTATATTTTATATATACACACATACACACAAATTTTTTTTTAATATAAAAAAATTCTATACATTAGGAGTTAATGGGACCATCTCTTCATAGTTTTATATTTGATACATACGGTCTTTAAAACACCATATACAAATCGTAAAATTTCACTTCTTATCAATAAAGATGCATAATCCAAACATGGGAAAAGGTACAAAAGACATGCATAAAATACAACATACAAGGATGAATTTTCTCTAATCATTCATGTATTAAGATAATATATAATCATGTAAATAACTTTTACTTCCAGTTAATTGCCTTAGATTTTCATATTCCTAAAAGTATATCTTTGTAATCATACTATTTGAAAATAATAATAATAATGCTGAATTGTTTAATTTAAAGATTCTGTAACTAAGGCTTTTTACTGGAAACCTTTTTATTAAATCCTTGAAGGGAAAGTTAGTTTTTCTCTCCAAATGACAATTGCTCTTAAGAAATGTTACAAAAAAAAATATTCATACTCTATTATTTAAATCTCAATTTGTAAAAATAAAATAATTGTTAAATAAGCTAAGAATGAATTTACAATGAAAATTTCAGGTATGTATTATTTTTCAATTTTAGAACATAATTATTGAATTCAAACATTTTTAATAAATATGAAAATATGTTTTCAAAATTTTTTAAGTATGTAAAAAAGTATCAAGAATAAAAGAAAATGCATTCTTTCAATGCTAACAAACTCTTATTAATCTCAGCACCTTCCATTCGAGTTTGTCTGTTGGCACTGGATGTATCAGCTCCTCGTTCATTTCCAGCCAGATCGATTAAGGAGAATTTACCATGGAGGCGCCCATTAGGCCTATAGAGTAAACAAATTGTGTTAAACACACTTTAATCCACAGATGATATAAATATTAATTTCTTTGTAAAATTAGAACACACTTTTCTCACATTTTTAAAAAATAAAACATTTATAAAAAAAAGAAAGTCTATTATCTTGCTTTTAAATTTTTAAAAGCATATTGATGACAAGGTGTATTTTAAATTATATATCATCTAAAGTTTAAGATAGTAATATGAAAATTTTCTACCAAATATTTAATAAAAGACTAGAATAATTTACTTACAAAATAAAACTGCTTACTTTTTCAACATTATTTGAAACACAGCATGTGACCTTGAAGAATGCTGATTAGCAGAAGTTTGTCCTGATGTCCTATGGGAAAGGAGATAGTGGCATAATTTGTAGATCATATATGTCTTACGAAAACAATATAATGTTGATTACAACTATAGCTATTTTTTAAAATTATTATTCTTAATATTTGTAAACTAATGAATCCACTAACAGTACTATAATATTATAATATAATATAAAAAATTTAAATAATCCCTTAATCTTAAAAATCCTTTTATTTCCTACATAAAAACAAATAAATACAAACAAAACATAATAAGCAATTTTTTTTTATGAAAATTTGCATTAGTATCAGATACAATCTTAACATCCTTGTATTTAAAAAAAAATGTAGGTGGACTTCACAAACCTCACATTATTTCCATGCTGAATGAGTTCAAGAACACTTTCAACTGTGCGTACTTCTTTTTCTCGCAAACCAACGATTTGAACTTGCTGTTTACCATCTTCTAGAACTCGTAGTTTTGATTTGTTATTCAGTAAATCAAATACCTGAAGGGGAAAAAAATTTTTTTTTCAAGTCTATTAAATAGAGCCATAAAGGTTTTATGTTTAGTAAAAACATTAACAAAAAATAAATGGGATATTATGCTGAAATAAAAAAAAAAAAAAAAGACTAAAATTAAAAATAAGTTATTTAACTTTAATTAACTTTAAATTAGTTTATTTAAAAATTTCACTTAAATATGATATATATTCAGCAAGTTCAATCTTTTGTCTTTTTTGGGCTGTACAAAATATATATGTCTAATGGTGGTCCTCAATGAGAAGTAAGCAAACATAATCTAACATAATAAATATTGACTTTCATTTCCAAATTTTTCATAACATTTCAGAAAATCAAAATAGATAAATATTTAACTAATTGCTTGAATAATTAATATTACAAAATTTCCACTGTTTTGTAATGCATTTTTATATAATTTCAATAAATCACTACATAAAACAAAAGATATTTTCTATATAATACAATCAATTTCTTATAAAATACAATATTTTTTAAAAAAGAAATTAAAGAGAAAAAAATGTGAATTGTCTATATTTTTAAGATGCAAGTTTTTACCAGCTAATTGGGCATTAGCAATAGTAAATGAAAATTGACCTTCAGGTTGACAGCTTTATTTCAATTTGTGTAGGTTGTAAATGTCAAACCAAATCAGAAGCCAGAGAATTATTGGTTGCTTAAAATGGAGCCAAATATAAACTGTAATAGCAAAAGCTATAAAATTACTACAAATTATAATTTTCAAAATCTGGAATAATTTTCTGAGAATCCAAAGGCATGCCAAGACCAGACCAAGGTCATAAACAAGAGCAATATTAACTAAATAACAATATTTAAAGCTATAAGAAACCATAAGTCAAAATCATCTCTTCTCTAACATTATTCACAAATTTCTTGAGTGCTAACACACGAGTTTCTAATGAAAGTGTCCACAATGTAGATCTGTATACTTGCAGATCTCTTTTAGAAATCTCAGACAGAAAATCCAACTCAACATATGGGTCTAGGCCTCAATATTCTGGTTGATTACACGTCAAAAGATTCAATGTTAACTAGCTGATAAAAGTTAGCCTCTATTAAAAACGATTTTTGTTTAAAAAAAAAAAATTTTTTCCACTTAAATGTGGACTTTTTTTTTACTCAAGGATTAACATGGCTGGATAATTATGAGCTATCAACTCCTCCTCATCTACAATATATCTAAAATAATCTCAATAATTCTATTTGTTATAAACAGTACATAAAAATTTCAGTATTTATATGCAATTAAAAATTTCATATTAAGTCAGAAAGTAAGGTCGGACAACTTTGATTTACATGAAAACAAAATTAATAAATAAAACAAGAATAACACAAAGCAGGGCATTTTCCCTTTATTTATAATTAGCCTTTTTCTTTTTTTTTAATTTGCATTGTTCAAGGTTTACAATTAGGTATTTATTAAAAAGGGATAAATCCTCAAGAAATAGAAAATCTTATAGAACATGAAATATCAGCAAAAAAAAGAACTTAAATATATTTTAAAAAAATACCCAATATTCCACAAATTCATAATAATTTTTGTAAAAACTATAAAAATTTAAGTGTTTTGAAAAGATTGGTGAAAGTTTATTTATGCTATATATATATAAAAGTTTAAAATATGTTTCTTTAGTATATATATATATATATCACTAAAGAAACATTTAGATTGTTAAAAGCAAATAGTTTTAAACTTTTCAGTGTATTCTAAGCTTTATACCAAGACAATATTACCATCAAAACAATGTTAAATAAAATCATGATAAAATATACCTTCCCACTATATATTTCAAAGAAACTGCAGTTCACAGTAAAACCTTCAAGCCTATATTGTGGACTGTTTAAAAAGCCAAACACTTCTCGCGCTGTAAATACAAATTATAATAAGACTTTTTAATTACAAATCAATCAGTAGATAAACAAAAATGTATTAATTAAATATAGTATATCAAAATATTCTTTATATATATATAATTTATATGGTTATTTAAAAATTTGTTATTTGAGAAATTTTTGTGTCAACTTAAAAAAATCACTTACTAGACAAAGCATAAATTCCTTTGCTACAATCTTGAGAAGATTTACTGATGAAATCACCAGCCATTGTCTAAAAAATGCACATTATTTAAATACAAAAAGCAAAAATTATTTCATCATATCACTTTTATCAGACATAGCTGTAAAATTAGAACTATAGTTGAATACAATTCAACCACTAATAGTGTGGAAAAGTAAACTTACATTTAAAGGCAAAAATGGATGAATCAATAACTTGCTAGGGGTGCTAATCAGATATATGAGGCATGAAGCAGTTTTAAAAGGAAAAAGTTTAACAATTATTGTGGAATTCTTTTCACCTATTTATTTTCATAACATGCAACTAAAATGTTAATAACTGAAGATTAAAATTATCTTTTGTTATTAAAATCCTCACAATGTCAGCTTTGGCCCCCTAAAACATTTCTTATATGAAGCAGTTTGACTTGGCAGCATGGTATTTTTCATGCAAAATATGGTTGGACTATACAAATGAAATTTTAATAAGAATATTAAATATTTGATAGCTAAAGATAAGGTATTGAAAGAAAATGTCACATACATGAGTCTTTCCACTGCCTGTCTGACCATAAGCAAAGCAAGTAGCCATTCCTCCTTCAAACAAAGTTTGAACCAAGGGTCTGGCAGTAAACCTAAAATAACATTATGAAATATATGAATTAAATCCGTTTTTGATAGCTGTACTTTTAAAGTCTGCTTATAAAAAAAAATATAGATTATTTTGTACAATGTTGGAATATTTTTTTAGATATTTAACTCGTTTGATTGAAAAAAAGAAAATTGTTTTTGTATTTTAAGGAAACAAAATTTAAAATTTACACTGTCTCCATTATTTTGATATTACATATATATTTAATTAAACAAAATATTGATAACCATCGGCAGATTTCATTTCTACATCATTGATATAGATATCAATTTTAATTACTAGATTTTTGTTAAACTTGTATTTTCAAAATATGATTAATTTTTTTTAAATTTTGATTATTAACTGCCCCACTTTTTATATTTAAACTGCTTTTAGAAAAGAAAAAATAAGATATCTTAATAAATCAATCAATAACTCCAATAATTTTTACAAAGTTGCATAATTACAAAAAAATAAATAAATACTGTAAAAGGTAGAAAATCAGTGGCAATTTTTGACATGTTAGTAGTAAAATTTGTTCAAAAAACATACAAAAAGAAAAATTGCCTAACTCACCTATATACAATTTCATTATCAGCATTTTCATCAAAAGCATAATCAAATCGAAACAATTGATTTTCTAGATACTTTGTTAAATCTACTTTGTTCTTAGGTTCATGAACAACAATATGCTCTTTATTAGGAACAGTTATCACATCAACTTCTTTTCTTAATGATTCTGTAAAAATAGATTACTTAAATACAAATATTACTAGTAAAATATATTCAATATTTGTAATATATCAACAAACTTAAAATTCTTAATTGTCATCAAAAAAATTGTATCCAATTAAAAGCACAAGAATAGCATTAAATAAAATGTATCAAATAAACGAAAATTATTTTGAACTTTAAGAGGATGATGGTTTTTTTTTTTTTTTTTTTTTTTAATATTATTTTCAATGATGACCATTTCCTCTTATTTATTGTAAATTAAAATAAACTTAAACTTAATTTTCTCACATACTTGTTGGATCATGGAAATATGACATTTTCTTTTACTTTTCAGATTTGATTTAAAAAAAAAAAAAAAAACATAGTTTAAAAAAATCCATAAATTTTGCCATATTCAGATCACCATTTTTTTTTTTTTTTTTTGTGAAAAAGCTCTTTGAATTAACTTTATTCTGAAAATCTCTGCAAGTAATGAATTGTGATAATAACTCTCCTATTTTTAATTATTGAAATTTGTACAAAATATGTTTTTGTAATAATAGTTTATATTTTGTTTTTACTAAAAATTGCTTACCTTTTTTGTTCATAGGTCTTTTTCGAACTGCTACGCATATTTGAAGAGGATGAATTGGATCTGTAATGCTAATAGGTTTATAGTCCAGTTGACTGCAATATTCCTGAAAATTAATTTTTCATATTTAATGCAAAAAAGTTTTCAGTTATTTAACCCAGTATTGTATTAAAAAATTATCAAAATTTAGTTTTTGATGCCATTATAAAATGAAAATTCTTTCAATTGCAATATCTTGATTTACTTTAATAGTTTGCAACGTTTGGTTTGGAATCCACTTTAAACCAACCATAGGTCCTGGTCTAATAGAATCGTAGAGCGTTTGCGGGGGGGGTAGTTACTCACATCCATAACATATCTTCAAGTTAAGCGTGCCCCCTGGGAAGTGCTAAATGAGTAACAGAAGTACAGTCTTTGCTTATGACAAAAAGATTAACTGTCTCTGTATTGCCAGCTGCATTAGTACAACTTTACCATTTTAATACTAGTAGGAAATAACGATTTCACGTGTCAGTTTAATGGCTTTTATATATATTCATTCAAATGGTAGTCCTTTATGCTCATTGTTTAATTTTATCGGAGAAAAAAATCTATGCAAAATTAATTTTTCTATGCAGTTTTTTTTTTTTCCCCATTGTTTAATGTTGTGTTCTTAAGCAATTCATATTTATCAATCTAACTTGTCAATTTTATTTGCTTAAAAAACGGCATCAAAAGTGATTATGGGGAGCCAGCAAAATTTGTTGAACTACACATAAACTTTTCTGAAACAGTATAAAGCTTTTTTTTTTAATGTTTTCACTTTAACTTTCCTAGTTTTTAGAAATTTATTACCGACATATTTATTTTTATTTATTAATGCATTCCTTTTCATCCATTACTTTTACAAAATTCTTAAAGAAAGTAAAAAAAAAAAATTATGCTCAATTGATGCAACATTTTTTTCTCTCTCTCTTAGAAAGCTGATAAAAATTTTTGTCCAAGAAATTTTTTTTTTTTTAGCCAGTTAAATATATATGTATAAAGAATTGTCTATCTGATATGCTTATGTATAAAGAATACTGGATAGCAGATAAATACTATTTATTCTTTCAGGTTTTTATATGGATCTATTAATAGCATAAAAATAACAATAGCAGTAACTAAAAAGAAAGTTACTTCACGTAAAAAAAAATGATAGATGATAGAAAGAAAATTTATTATCATACACAGTTCAGAAAGTTACACAATATACAGCAGCATAAATAATACACGCTTATAATTTGTTGAACTTTAAAATCATAAATAAGTTAAATACCAATTGATAATAAAGTTAAATACCATTTGATTTTAGGAAGATTTAATAGATATCAAACAAATTAAATATTAAAAAGGTTCTTGAGATGGAAACAAATCTTGCATGTCTAATTCGATTATGTAGGTTACAAGTAATAGAAATAAATACTCTGTTTGTATAACATACAGATGAAATACTTACTTGATCATGCTTATAAACTCCCAATTAGGATTACCAGGATCCATATTTTGTTGCTCGGCTTTCTTTTCTGCTTGGCGAGCACGGCGTTCTTCACGTTGTTTTTTGATTTTATCAACTTCTTTGACAACATTGGAACAACGCCGAGCTATAGGAAATATCCTCAACTTTATATCATAAAGCTTGCCAAATGCATAGAACAAATATATATTAATTTTTTATTCTGTTAAATTATGATCATATATTTAATATACATTACTTTCTCACTAAAAAAACTTACAAGATAAAATTAATACATGCAATTTGCAGGATTTTAAATACAGTCAAGATAAAAAAAAAAATTCCCATTTGACAATATAATGAAATATTTTCACAAAATATGTATAAGTATATATTTATTTTCTCAAAGCTAAATTAGCAAGAGGATTATTTTTTATTCTTTTAATCCTTTTACTTCCCATTTTTACATATAAATGTATTTCTGTAATGAAAATAATCATCTCTTTACATAACTTTAAGTAGAAGAAAGGCTTAAATTGTTGCAAGAGCCTATAAAAAAATTTAGCTATGCAACAAAAATTTTTAAAATACATATCATCCAGCTTCACGGTTATATTTGTTATCTCCATAATTTTTATGAAAAGCAATGTCCAGATAATACACTATGTCCATAAATTAAGGATAATTCAGAATCACACAGAAATTGAAATCTAAAACCTGTAGAATTATCACACACATCTTTGAAAGAAGAATATGCAAATTACAGGAAACCACCAGATGGTGCAGATAGTACGTCGCCAATGACGAGAGTGTAAGAGAGGGGTATACAGGAATAGTGGCAAAGAAGTAAAATTGTTCACAAAGCGCTTTAAAAGCCTTTCAGTGCAATAACCGCATAGTTATGGCACAAAGGAAGCATTTGGATGATTTTTTACGTGGTAGAATTATCGGACGACTGGAATGTGGACGTACCCAGCTGGAAGTATCCGAGGAACTTGAATCACCCAGAGTGTCATCTCCAGGCTTTGGCAACGATTCCAAGAGGATGGTAATGTGAGTAGATGTTACAACACAGGTCGCCCCCAGTTACAAAAGGTCGCATGAGGATCGTTATTTAGCAGTTATTGCCAAAAGAAACAGACGGAGCACAGCATCAGACCTGTCTCGTCAGCTCTCTTCAGCTACTGGTACGACAGTTTCAAGGCAGACCATGTACAGACGCTTAGGGCACATTGGTCTATATGCACGTAGGCCTGTCAGATTTGTTCCACTTTACCGCAACTCACTGTCGCCTGCGATTAACCTGGAGTAGAGAGCATGCATTGTGGACACCGCAACAGTGGTCTTGTGAGATGTTTTCAGACGAGTCCAGGTTTAGTTTGTAGTCTGATTCTCGCTGGACTTTCATATGGAGAGAGCGCCAGGTACCCGTTACCACCAAGAGAACACCATTGAACGACACACAGTTACGGTGGTGCAGGATGGCTCGTTTGGGGAGGAATTATTCTTGGTTCCAGAACTGACCTGCATGTTGAGAGTGTAACGATGACAGACCCACATCTATCGGGATGTCTTTCTGGAACAACATGTACGTTTGTTTTGGGGGCGCCATGGGTGCTGAATTTCTGTTTATGGATGACAACGCCCGTCCTCACCGTGCAAACATTGTAGACGAATGCCTTTCGAATTGGAGGATATCACCCGTATGGATTGGCCAGCATACACACCGGACTTGAGTCCAATAGAGCATGTGTGGGATATGCTTGGCCGACGAATTGCAGCCCGTCAACCCCTCCCACCTGTCAACCGGAACTTCGGAGAGCATTGCTTTTGATGAGTGGTGTAATATTCACCAAGATCAGATTGATAATTTGATACCAGCATGCCTAGGCGTTGTAAGGAGCTGTATCGTCCGAGACATACTCCATATTAACCATCATACTAACCATGTTATACTGTTTTTGTAAATAAGTTCTTTTTTGAAATTTGCTCCAGGAGGAAAATCTCAATTTTTATTAATTATGTCAAACATATAGCATCTTTTTGCTCTTTTACCTTTTGTTTAATAAATAGACTTTTACAAATAAGTCAAATTTGTTTTGCTTCTGTCTCTTTCTTTGCCTGAACTTCATTATCCTTAATTTATGGACATGAGTGTATTTATATATGCAGTAGATCACTCAATCCCACCTTTTTTTTCTTTCCTGTACAATTTTTCATTATCTCTTTAACTCTGATAACCCCTTCTGCCATCTAGCCCGCTATACCCAAAAGAAGTTCTTATTGGATAGTAAGGCCCACATGAGAAATTAATCAAATTGATGACATTTTATAGCTTTTGATTTTGATTTTACAACTGATTCCAGTTTTTAAAATAGCAGCCTAACATAAAAATAGTCTTACAATAATTGTCAACCATATAAATGGTGATAAATTGTCAACCACATTATGATGGCATCACATTTGAAATTTCTGTAATATATACAAAAGTTATTTAAATTTATATATTTTCTTTTACTTATAAAAGGTTGTAATAAGAAATAATAGTGTACAGTTCTAACATGCCTCCTTATTTCAAATTTAATTGAAACTTTTCCTTCTCTCTTGAAAATAATAATTTTGCTTTTTTATTTGCTACTTTATTTAACAATTATTCCTTTACAAATATTGATTTTCATTGGCAAAATTTTTTTGTATACAGATGACTGTCAATCCCTATTATAAGCACCCTCCTAAAATTTTTGGTTTCAAACAGAGGAGTGGAGGCTATATTTTTAAAAGTACATTAAATTGTAGAATTAGTTAAAAAAAAAAAAATACAGAATAAAATATACAATATAAGATACTTACCAGCTTTGGCTGCTGCTGCTTGTGTTGGATTGAGAGTGGGTGCTGTTTTTTGAATTGGTTGTAAAGGTCCCCCAGAATTCATAGGAGGATTAGCTGAAGTGGGAGCTGGGGTATATTTAATGTCCAGGTAAAGTATTTTCAAGTCTTCATGATTTGTACGCATTGGTTAATTTGAGATGAAACTAAAGGAAAATTTGTAAATAGTAATTATCTTTAATAATCTGATAAATTAAAAAGTAAAAACATAAGAGAAGAAACTAAACTCTTTCAAATTCTGTTCTTTTAATCTGCAAGAACATGATGTTCTTTAGGAAGTACAAAAAAATATTTGAAGCTTGCCTAACATATGACATTTACATACTCATTTTCCAGAAGTGGTTCAGCAAAATAATTTTTATGCAAATTAAATTCTTTTAAATATATAACAAATTAAAAGTTTAACAAATAAAATCAATTCATTGTCTAAGTATACTTTGTTCGATAACTGTGAATCTTTTTGCCAAGATTAAAAGAGCAGACCTTGTTTAATTTTCATTCTCTCAAATCTTAAATATTTTATCAATGAACTGATGGAAACAAATATATAAATAAAAAAATACAGTTACATTCCTACGTTTAGATAAAATTTGTTTCAATTGACATAAAGTTATATCTCTTAAAATTTCACATTAATTGTACAATGTGAATACCCTATTTAAATTTAGCAAACTCTTACAGAAAACTCTTTTTCCCATCCCTTAATCAATAAATTCTACCTTTTTAAATATAGCAGAATTGAAACAGAAATTATATACAATATTTTTACTTTATCTTGTATGCCTATTTTTTTATTAAATAATTAATAAATAATATCACAATAAAAAAGGTTAAGATTCCTATAATTAAAATAAAAATATACAGTGCCTACAGTAAGAGAAAAAAATAAGTTAAAAAAAAAATTTTTTTTTAATCCAACTTCATAAATTTTTCATCTTTTTCAGTTTAAAAGCCAATTCATAGCTAAACTGTTCCTAGTATAGAGATCTATAAAATACATTAAATAACATTTATAAAAACAATACATTTAAAATAATTTAAATTATTAAAGACAACTCTATTTTATTTCACTTTTCATTTGATTCAGAGAATTGTATAATACTTTGTTTTAAATTCGTACTTAAACCTTTTTAAATCAGATAATTGAATTAATTGAAATGATTAAATACTTAAAAAAAGATTGTTTCATTGTTTGATATTATTAAACTAAATAAAATATACTTTCATTAAAAAAAAAAAAAAAAAAAAAAAAAAACATTCACTAGTAAAAAAGTATACAAAAAGATAATTAGATATAAACACATAAACATAATGTTTATTCTCATTATACACTAATGTAACTACTACAGAATTTCAATGCAAATCACTATCAGAGTTTAAAAATTTTCAAAGATATTTACAAAAACTAACTACACCAGAGATCAATGCAATTCACCAAACAATTTAACTCGTGCAGCATGCAACAATTACAAAAAATCTAGAAAATGAATGGAACTATGCAAAAGTGAAACTTTTTACAATTTTAAGAAAGAAATGAATTATAAAACTTTAATTTTTAAAATAATTAAATGATTTAAGTTTAAAGTAAAATTTTAATTCACATTTTAAGAAATTTTCAATACATGTGTACAATTTACGTTATAATAAGTATTTTGAAATGACATCTTTATAGAAATATTTAAATGTAAAATTTTAGTTTACAACAAATTATTCACTGTGAAAAAAAAAATTGATTGGGTAAACTCATTTCATTACAATATAAAAATATAATTTTTATTTGAATATTATTTCCATTATCCAGAAAAATAAGAATATATTCATTGAACATAAAACTTCACTGAGACCATAATAGAATTATAATGTTAGAAAATAAAAATGGCATTTTCCATAAAAGATTAAAATTGATTTTTAAACACATATTTCAAAAACAGCCATGTCATAATAGTTTTGCAAAGATTTTAACAAGTAATATATAACATGGTACACAAACACAATTATATATGTATAG
>BPLR01014182.1:0-37079 GCA_021605095.1 Caerostris extrusa
GCACTTATGCTAAACGCCTACAACTGAAGTGTGAAATGTTTTCAAGAGTAATTTTCTATATACAGGTTTCAAAGACTTTGGATATAATATATTTCATTGGTTTAAATTATTGTTATTGATTTATAATCATAGAAATTAAGTGGTTGTCGCTTAATATCCAAATGTTATTAGAAGGGAACTATTATTCTAGGGAATTATGGGAACTAACCATTTACGTCAGAATGCCAGATAATAGAATGAATTAAACTATTAATTCATTAATAAATTATTTTCTAAATTTTATTAATATTTATCATTTTAAAATTATTTACCACGACGCATAAATTTCCTAATTCCTAATATTTATAAATTTCCAAACATTGTTGAATTTTTTCCACAAACAATAAATGTGTTTTATTTTTCATCTTTTTCATTATTTTGAAAAAATTTCACAGTTTAAGCTAATTTTATTTTCAATAAAAATATTTAACAAAACTAGTTGTAGTCTATGATTTTACTGTTAATATGACGAAGAATAGAATCAATTTTATATTTCAAATTTATTATTAGAACTGGGATATTCGTAAATTGAATTCTTTTCCCGCAAAATGCCTGTCATTATATTATGTC
Organism: Caerostris extrusa; assembly: GCA_021605095.1. Taxonomy (NCBI): domain Eukaryota; kingdom Metazoa; phylum Arthropoda; class Arachnida; order Araneae; family Araneidae; genus Caerostris; species Caerostris extrusa. The sequence continues at coordinate 610 of BPLR01014182.1, forward strand.
TAGAAATAATAAAATTCTCAAAATTAAGATGCGGTAAATGATATCTATTTAAAACACATGATATATTAATTATATAACTATAGGTAATTAATTTTTTTTTTTTGTTTATATGTGACATATTGATTTTTTGTGCCAAATAACAATTTTCCATTTGTGAATATAATGTGATATTTTCCTGTTAAAAATAGGGAAACCGTTATATTCTTATTCTAATAAATATATTGAGAATAGATACAATTTTTTCTTAAAATAGTTCAGTAACGTAAAATTTTAAATATTCGAAATTACGTCAAGGATAGCAAACAATCATTGTCTTTGAAAAATAATACAAAACATATTAACAAGTACATTCATTATTGAAATTGCAAATAAAAATAAAATTTAATATTTTCTAATTTTGATTCTCATTTAAAATTTGATATATATTTAATCATTAAATTCAATACAACATTACATTATCTCATTACAACATTACAACAACATTACAACATTACAACATTAAATTATATAATAGGGTATATTATGTAATATATATATATATATATATATATATATTACACTTAATGCCACTCGGTTAAGGTATAACAATTAAGAAGGTCACTAGCTTAGCTTAATACAATGCTAATATCAGTTATTCTTCTGATTGTTCGCATAAACATTCAGGGAAAAAGCCATGGAACACTGTTAATAACTTCACATAAGTTTTGGTTCAGTGCAGTTGATAACCAAAATTATTTAATGCAGTTGATTTAGCATGAAAAGATAATGATATTTTATATTATTAAATTTTGCAATTATAGGCGTTATAAATTGAATTTTTACAGTAATAAATTAAACGTTCGAGCAACGAACGAAATCTCAACTTTAAATCAATATATTTTTTTTTATAAAATTTTTTTTTCCAATCGTGAGATATATTTTTAAAAAAAAAAAAAAAACCTACATAATTTTTTATTGAAAATTTAGGGAATAGTTTTTAGCAAACATTAAATATTAAAAGTCGTTATGAAAAAAATGAATTATAACATAATAAAATTTTATGCAGTTGGCTTCTATTGTCGTAAACCTAACGTATTTTATTTCAAAATTATTATGTAATTTTATGAGATATATAAGAAAACATCAATTAGGGAGCAAAATCCAAATTCAATAAATATTTGTAATAGATTAGTTTTTTGCGAACGATTTAACACAGATGTTGCACGTGCAAAATTTATTAATTTTTTTTTTTAGAAAAATAATTTAATTCTATATATTTTCTGAAACTAAAAATAGAAATAATTTTAAGTGTTAAAACTATAAGTGAGTACATTTAATTGATATTTTTTTGTAAACCTGCAGTGTCATAACAACCCTAAATGCTCTAATGGATACTGAACATTGATATTTTTTTACTGAATGGCTTTTCACTAAACATCAAAGATACAAATTTCACTTAAATTCTTACATCATAGCAAGACAAAAAATTGTATTTCTTATATTTGTGTAAATAGCTGATCAGTTTTGATGACCATTTTAACAGTTTAAAAGAAATGTTTTTAAAAAATTATTCCTTGTATTATGAGTAGAATGAAATTTATAAAAATCAAAGATTGACACAGTTCTAATTAAAAGAAAAATTATTTCAAGTAGTTATTTCAAAATTATTTCAATTATTAGCTTTAGTAAAAAGCAAATAATTAATTAATTTTTATTTAAAGAATTAATGAAAACATAAAATATTAGTTTTAAATTTTATTTATTATTATTTTAAATTGACCATTGTGATCATTCCTTTCAGAAAATACAGTAAGAAATTATTTATCAACCAATTATTTATCAATTATTTATTTATTTTTATAATAAAAATTTGTAAAATTTCGAATATATTAAAATTCGAATATTAATATAAATTCTATTTAAAAATGTATTAAAAGTTTCAATTTCTAAAATTTTCAACACGGAATATTGTTATGAAAAATTGTATATATTTTCAATATATTCTTGGAATAATTAAAAAAATAATATATTTATTTAACACTTTAATACGAAAAATAACGAATTATAGTTTAAATTTTCTTTAGATGTGCTAAATTTACATTAATTATGCAGTTTAATTGAAATATTGTTTATTTTAAATATTTTATACTAAAAAAAAATTTTCATTTAAAATTTAAAAGTTGAAAATAATATTTCAATTTCAATTGAGTAGGAAAACGGTTTATTTTTTTACACTAAAATACATAAGCATATGCATAAGCAAAATATATATATATTTTTTACTTTTGAATTAAATTTAAAATTATATCTATCCAATTTTTGAAATAATAATAGAAAATTCTCTTAATGCCACAAAAGAAAACATTATACCTTGCATAAATATAATGAACAATTATGTATAGGTATATAAGGTATATAATAAATAAATAACATACATATGTTTTTAAATAAATAATGTTTAGCGCATCATAATTTTGAGAAATTTATTATTTCTAGACAAAGAAATATAGCTAATATCCTGCATAATAAGAATACAATTCACGAAATTCAGATTCAGCAATAAATTCGAAAGTAAAGCATTACTCAAATTCTTTAAGCCTTATTGCCGAATCATAGACTACAACTAATTTATTAATATTTATTTAAAATAAAATTAGTTTAAACTGTGATGTTTCCAAAATAACACTCTCTGCATAATATTATCTAGCCATTCTGACCTAAATATCTTCAAAAGAAATTCGGATATTGAGCGAAAAATAAGATTATAAATCAATGTCATTAATTTAAAAACAAATATCTTAATGATGAAATATACTACAGCCGATACCTATGAATACTGAAATAGAAAATGACAAGAAATTTCACACTTCAGTTGTAGGCGTTTAACATAAGTATTGTTTATTGCTTTGAAATTTGCGAATGAATAATATCAATATTTTATTATCTTTAATAAGGTAGAATATCGGAAAGGAGTTGTTTGCTACTGATTATGCTTACATTAATTAGTACACCGTGAAATTTATTAAAATATGTCTGATCAAAAAATAGTTTTGATTTTATTTCTCGATAAATAAAAATAGTTTCTTAATATATCTGTATAAGGGTTGTGCGTATTAATCGCTTAATCTTATCAAAAATAACTTTTTAACAATGTGAGATAATTCGAAATATGTAGAATAATGAGTATATGTGTATCAAATCAGCTGTATAATTTTAGACATATAAAATAGCAGTAGCAAACCTTTCTGAATCACTATTTACATCCTTTCTTGACCAAACATCTAACTAAATATACAACAATGAAGGTAAGTATTTTTTCCTTTTAGCAGTGTTTTTACCAAAAGAATTAATTTAAGTAAAAAAAAAAATAATTTACTTAATTCATTACCTAATTAAGTAGTTGAATTTAATTTTCACTTTTGTTAAGATACAGAACTACTTTTTGAAATGTGCATTAAAATATTTTTAAAGCTTCTTTTACTCTAAAAATAAAGTCAATTTGAGCATATCTCATCTATAATTAGAAGGAGTTAAATAGCTATGTATATGATTTTAATTTCACTAATTTCTTAATTTAATTTTTTTTAAATTTTATTGAATATATACTAAATACCTAATTAAAATTGCTCTTTTTTAGTATTATGCATATGTATATGCAACAATTATATTTAATAAAATAAGTCTTGACATATAAAATAATATCGTTAATTAAATATATTACCCTCATTAAAATATTTAAACAAACTCATTTACTTGCAAATATTTTAAATATTTTACTATTCAAATTTTACATATTTTTATCCATACATTTAGGAAACACAAAGTTATATTAAATAATATCTATAATATAATATCTATTGAGGAACTCAAAATCTACCGATGTGCAGCAGCAAATAATTTATAATTTAAATAATAAGAAATTTTAAATTTATCTTTAATTGATAATGACATATTTTTTAGTAGAACTTTGAATAAGAAATATGCTTTTTCTTTTAGGTGTTTATCTTTGTACTTCTGGCATGTATCGCTGTGGCTCATGGCTCGAGCACGACCTTCCAGCCCGTGTTCCACTGGTGTCCAACGTCCCTGGCCCTATGGCGTCGTTGCTACAGCAGTTGCAGTTAGAGATGGGGATCTGCGTCCAATGTCTACTCAGCAGGACTTGGGCATACAATTACGGATACAATGTCTATGATGTAGGTTCAACGATGCTGTTTTGGCACCGAGGTGTTGTGGGATTCAATGCACCTTTAGTAGGATTGGGTGGAGTTTATGGTCTCCGCAAGTAAACAATGCTGTACATCGATATCATTTACCAGCATGACTTCTAATGCTAACTACCTTATTGTGTGCAGTTAGCCTAATTTTGTATTTTTTCATTTTTATGCAATTTTAAGAAATAATTTTCTCTTGTTTAAATTTGATAATAACCATTTTAATTGATTTCCTTCCAAATTTTAATTTGTGCAGTTATTACTGATGAATGAATTTTTTAAAAATAAATTTGATTCTCAAAATATTTCTTTGTTTGAATTTCTTTTTCGTATTAAGATCAAAATTTTGATTAACATTACAGTAAGAATATTTTTACCATTCAATTAACTGTATTTAAAGCATGATTAATCAACTTGTATGTAGGTCAACATATATGGTTGGTATGTTGGTATGGTTGGTATGTATCAACAGGTATGTAGGTACAGTAAAATTATTGAAGATGTTAATAATAAGTATATAAATTAAATTTGATATTTGTTCATTCTGCAGAAAATTTAGCGTTTTGTTATTTTTTTAAATATATTTCTATCTTACAGTAGCTAAAGCACATAAATAAAACAAAGAGTAGATGAAAAGGCTGTGTGCATAGTCTCATTGATACACAGAGTTGTAAAATCTAATTACTTAAAATATTTACAAACTGTAATAATAAATACATTATTGTTACAGTTGATAGGTTTTGATTCTAAAAGTAAATTTAGTATTCTTAACTTTTAATTTTTTTAAAGTAGCGAAAAATTATTCAATTTCATAAAATTATTTACAGAGTTTATAGAAATAGTGAAAAACTATACCAATGTATTTGGTATAGTTTTTTTCACTTATTTTTCTGCAGCAACTGATGACGGTTCAAAGTAGAAGCTACCTAATTCTTACTACAACCGGATGATCTATTGTTAACTAATGAAATTCCATTGCTAAATAATACAATACAAACTTAATAATTTTCAAAGAAACCAAAAAAAATTAAGTACAAATTGTGCTTATTTAAATCAAACCAGAAAATTGTATTTTAATAATTTAATGCTCTCTATGTTATCTGGTTCATCTAATACGTCGTCTAATCTCTGTCAGTTATAGAAGCATTTCATTCTCTGCAAATATTTGTCAAATATTTCATATACCACTTATACGTTTGTGCGGCATTCTTTCTCTAATTCATTCGTTCCTAATATTTGCTTCCTCTATCTGAGAAGAAATTATCCCATTTTTTTCAATAAATTGCGATTGCTGTTTGCATACGAATGGCGCAAACGGTTATCATTTTTCATGTCATTTATCAGGTTATCCTATGAGGTCATTTATCAGGCACTTAGTTCTGGATAAAATCTTTCAAAAATATAAACCCATATGGTATATAATTCAAAACCAAATTTGCAAAAAAACTCAAAATTCTTTACAATTAGAAAGATGAAATACTTAAAATAATAAAAATGTTTGAAAATTCACTATATATCTGAATATCTTAGAAAGTCTGAAATGTAAACTAAGAAGGACTTTCAGTTAAAATTGCTGAATGTTGAACACAACACATTTTCTATGTAGTTGCAACGTTTCTTCATCATGTCTGATAACATATGCTTCCACTTTATCTACGCTTGCTGAATTTTTATCCCGTACTGGACTTGTTAATCCTTAGATTTCTCATTTTTAAACGATTTCAAATATGCATGTATACATATAAAATCCAATGCATAATAGAATTTAGAAAGTTTTACATAAATAATGAAATTAACATGCAGATAGGACTAATTAAAAGTTTGCAATTTAGACCAATAATATTTTGACAATTTTTTTGAAAAAAATTGAAAAATATTGCCATTTCAAAATCGAGAAACGAAAATAATTAGCGGAATTTTAAATGAACATCATATATTTCATTTTTCCCTAACAGAGTGATATTTTATTGCTACATTTCAATAGCAAGGCAATGCCTTTTATTTGATTATTTCTAATAATAAATGTTTAAAAAAAAAAAAAAACAAGTCTGAAGAATATCTGATTTTTGTTTTTATTTTGTACTGATTTATACAGAATTCAATTGCTTAAAAACTATACCAATATTCTCACTTTAAGCAGGCGCATTGAGCAAATTCTACATTTATTTTTTTTTATATGTCAAATACGTAATTGTGTTATTTAAGTTAGCAAGAAAAAAAAAAACATTTTTTATTCAATTATTTTAAGTATAGTATATAAACTATGATAAATAATCTTTTATTTTAGGTCCCTGAAAAATATTCAATTTCATAAAGCGATATATATTACCTACAATAAATATATAATTCCATAATAAAATAATTCTCAACCGTATAATTCCTAATAATATAGTTCCCAACAACATAATTCTTACCATAATGTATTTTGCTACGGAAATTATATAAACGATGTAAGTCACTACATATGAGTGTTATAAATGTGTTCTATGCATGAATAGCAATAGTATTATTTGTATTTCAAAAACTTAAAAATTTGTAAAATAAATTTTTGTGACATCTTAAATTCATTAATATGTAAAACTTGCTAAATTCTATTATTCATTGATTTATATATATATACATGAAATCATTCAAAAACGAGAAACCTAGAGGATAACGAACCAATACGGTTAGAAAATCAGCACACGTAGATGAAACGGATGCCGATGTTATCGGACATGATACAGAAACTAAACAATACAGTAGAAAATGTTTATATTTAACATTTGGCCATTTTACTTGGAATCATTTTTATTTTTCATTTCGGAATTTCTAAGATATTCAAATATTGATTAAAATTTGAAATAAAGTAATACAAATATTGAATAAAATTCAAATATTGAAATAAATTGAAATTAAATGATTTTTTATTAAGCACTGCATCATTGGAATGACAGAGTCCTTTGAAGTTTTTCATCTAAATTTGGTTTTGTATTGAATGCGATATTGATCGTATTTTTTATTAAATCTTATAATCTAGAACCAATTTCCTGATAAATCGCAGCTGATCGATATACCCTGAAACGAATGATCTCCGTTTTGGCGATAATGTTATGCAAACAGCAATCTCAATGTAATTCTAAAAGGAGATTTTTTTTGTGTGTTTGAGTGGAAATAAATCATAATGAATAATGAACTACAGAAAATACGACGTACAAAAGTATAAGTATTATAAAAATATTTGACAAATATATTGCAAAGAATGAAATGTTTTATATAATGGACTGATAATAAACGATGTATTAGATGAGCGAGATAATATACTAGGTGATTTGCGAAGTAAAAAATACAATTTCTGTGATGATTTAAACAAGAAGATACAGTATTTCAATTTTGGGGTTTCCTTGATAAATATTGAAAAAGGTATTGGATAGTTTGCAAAGGGATATTAATAGCTGTCAGTAGATCACCCATATTTTAGCAAGAAACAGATAACTGCAGCATTTAACCATGAGCCAGATCATCCAGAAAAACATTTAAGTTAAAATGCTATGCGTGAATACCTTCTATGAGAATTTCGAAGTAATTTATTGAAAATGGTTATTTTCCCGGTTTTTAATTATTTTGCAGTTATTTTTTTTTTTTAATTAAAAAATTGGTACTGCATTTTGAGAAGAAATGCTTTCATTCCTTACGATTTTATATGACATATTGAAAACTATTAAAATTTTGGAAAATATATTAAATCATTAAAATCCAGTTAATCGAGGTCTAATCACAGCAAATTCAAGTAACTGTTAGAAACTCCAACGAAATTCTCATTAGCATTTATTAAAGATTTGATTTCAAGGAAATTAAGATAACATTCATTTTGCCATTTAGTTCTGCTATCTAATTAATGTAAAAAGAAATCACAGTCAACATATTGCCTTAATAGACAAACAAACTTCTCATATTAACATAGTTTCTTTCATGTGAAATGACTAGCTTAAAATACATATATAAAATAAAAAAATTTAAAAATGCTAAATTTATTTTATGATAAAAAAACTGTACAGTATTATTTATATATTTATTGTTAAAGTTTGTAAATATTTTACGTAAATGTGATTAAAAACCATACAGTTTGCAATAATTCATCTTATTTATCATGTGTACTTGATACAATTTGTTTAATCAGGGTTTAAATAAATTTAATTAAAGGTAACAAATATCCTAATTATTGAGTTAAACAAAATGCTGATCGTAATAGCAAAAAAGAAATTCATAAGAAAGAGAGATTTTGAGCAACAAATTTATTTTATTGCAATTCATATTTCATCAGTAATCAATTTTCAAAAGAAATTAACAATTTACAAGGAAAATAATTAAAAATCATTATTAAGAAACTCAAATTACAGAAAAATATTTCATAAAATTGCATAAATATTTACGAAAGTTCAATTGAATTTTACGAAAATTGCACAGAATAAGGTACATACAATAAGAAATAGCATTGATAAATCAACGGCCACATCCATATGCATTATTTACTTGGTGGAGACCATAAACTCCACCCAATCCTACTAAAAGGTGCATTCAATCCACGAATTCCACCCAATCCTACAAGAGGTGCATTGAATCCCACAACACCACCGTAGCCAAGAGCAACGTCGTTGAACCTACGGTCATAGACATTGTATCCGTAGTTGTAGCCAAGTCCTGCTGAGTAAACGTTGGACGCAGAACCTCTTACATCTCTAACTACAGCAGCTGGAGCCACGATGCCATAGGGGTAAGGGACGTTGGACACCAGTGGAACACGGGGAGGAAGGTCGTGCTCAAGCTTCATGCTTGAGCCACAGAGACACATGCCAGAAGTACAAAAATAAACACCTAAAAGTGAAAGCATATTACTTATTTATAATTCTGCTAAAAATAGATCATTAGCCTATCCAAAGGTAATTATAACAGTATTATTTTTGCTACTAAACATTAGTAGACCTCAAATGCCTTTATATGATATTATAGTTTTGATATTATTAAATATAATTTTGTGTTTCATAAGTTTATGGAGTAAATTATGTTAATATTAAATATGAAATTTTAAAAAAATGTTTCAGTATTTTATTTAGTTAATCATTATATTTTACATGTCACGGTATATATTATTAAATATTAGAGGTAATTTTGGCATGTAAATGTGCATTAAGTTCAATTTTAATTATTTACTATAATTAAAGATAGATATAGCTTCTCTAATTAAGGATAGTAATTAAGCATTGTAAAATTTATAATAGATGGAGTCAACAACATATTTCTTTACAAATGTGTATAATTTCCTTTGATAAACAAGGAACTGGCTATTTTACAATGGATACAATGCACAGATAATTTGTTAAAAAGCGCTCAAAATCGGTATATTTTACAGAAAAGAAAAGCTGTTAAATTATTTTATATAACTATCATAGTTCAATATCTTAAACAAGAAATGCTAAATTAAATTGCTACACTTAACTATGAATTAAGTACATTATTTTTTTTAAATCAATTATTTTGGAAAGAAAACATTGTTAACGAAAAATACTTACCTTCATGGTAGGATATTGCTGGGTCTTTGGTCAGGAAAAAAAGAAGTGGATAGTGATTCAGAATGGTGCGATATTCTATTTATGTTCAAAATTATACTGCTGATTTGATACGCATCCATGTTTATTTTGCATATTTTGAATTCTCTCCCATTGTTAAAAATTATCTTGAATAAGATTAATCGACATAAACATCATTGATTAAGATTAATCACCCTGCAATAGATGTATTAAGAAATTATTTTTGTATATCGAGAAATAAAATCAAAACTATTTCTTAATCAGACATATTTTAATAAATTTCACGGAGTACTAATTAATGTAAACATAGTCAGTAAGAAACAACTCCTTTCCGTTATTTTACTGTTATTAGAGAAAACATAAGGTTGAAATTGTTCATTGGAAAACTTCAAAGCAATAAATCAAACTTATGCTAAAAACCTACAACTGACGTATGAAATCTCGTATTTATGATTATTATGATTTTAATTATTATGATTATGATTATTTATGATTTAGCAATTTTATATTTCCTATATATTGTTTGAAATGAATTCCGAAGTTGAATTTTTTTCACAAAATGCCTGCCAGTATACTATCATGTCTAGGAATAATAAAATTCCCAAAATTAAGATGCGTTAAATAATTTTTTTTAAAAACATGATCTATTCATTATATATATAGGTAGGTTTCTTTTTTTTTTGTTTATGTGTGACATATTGATATTTTGTGCCAAGTAACAATTTTTCCATTTTCAAAAATTGGATACAAATAATTTAAATTTAATTATTAAAATAAAAGGATTTATTTTGCTTATACAAATGTACAATTTAGAATAAACAATAAACATTTTTCATACTGAATTGAAGCTGAAATTTTATTTTAAATTTTTTAAATTTTAAATGAATGATTTATTCTTAATACAAGATATTTAAAAATAAATCATCTTTCAAATAGCAGCATATTTAAATTACAGATAGAATTTGTGAACAAAATTATTGTATAATTCGATATTTTCCCTGTTAAAAACATAAACCTTTATATTCTTATATCAAGAAATATATTGAAAAATTGATACAATTTTTCAAAAAATAGTTCAGTACTATAAAATTATAAAAATTCAGAACTACACAGAAATGTTACAAACAATCATAGTCTTTGAAAAAATAATAAAAATATATTAAAAACATAAAAATAAATAATAAAATAACTAAAAAAATAAAATTAATAATAATAACAAAATTTAATGCATTTAATTTTAATTTTTAAAATTTTGATGTATATTTGTCATTAAATTGAGTTATTACATTTTACGACAACATACATACAACATACAAACAGATATAACAGTTAAGAAGATACATCCTAGTTTAATACAATGATAATATTGGTATATTCTTCGGATTATTTGCAAAAACCGCCAGAAAAAGCCATGGAACACCGTTACTAACCTCACACAAGCGTATCGTTGATGCAGTGCAGTTATGAAGCGTAATGTCAGGTTTTGGACGTCCGCTTTTTACCTAGCGCGCATGCTCATAGAAAATTACTATAGATACGCATGCGCAATTTCCTATGAGCATGCGCGCTAGGAAGAAAAAAGCTAACGGACGTCCAAAAATATTTGTATAGGAGAAATTTTTGCATAACCGTGAGCATTTGAACATCCGTTCTTTTTTCACCCAGCGCGTATGCTCATAGGAAACATTATTACAAATGCGCATGCGCAATTTCCTATGAGCATTCGCGCTAGGGAGAAAAAGCTAACGGACGTCCAAATAAGGTATGCAAAAACTTCTAATAACTAAACTTATTTAACGTAATTGATTTAGTATGATAAAATAATGATATTATATTTTTGCGTTGCAGTTATATGTAATAAATCGACTTTTACAATAATAAATTAAACGTTCGCACAACGAACGAAATCTCTAGTTCAAATCAATATTTTTTACAAAAACATTTGTATCAAAATAAAGATTTTAGAAAAGGACAACATAATTTTATTTAAAATTTAGGGAATAGTTTTAGAAAGCATTAAATATTAAAAATCGTTACGAAAAAATGAATATAAAATAAAAAAAAAATAATAAAAAATTTTTATGCGGTAGGCTTTCTAGTGTCGTAAACCCAAAAAGTATAATTTTTTTTGAAAAATAATTATGTAATTTTATGAGATATATAGGAAAATATAAATTAGAGAACAACATCCAAATTCAAAAATAATTATTATAGATCTGTTTTTTTGCAAACGATTTAACACAGATATTGCAAGTGTGATTTTGAAAAAGCGAAAAATTAAGAAGGAAAACATTTAATTCCTTTTGCTTTAAACTCTTATTTTTTTTAACTGAAGATTTTTAGTATTCTTTTTTTTTTTTTTTATTATTTTTAGAAAATAATTTAATTCTATATATTTCTAAAACGAAAAAATTGTAATAGTATTAAAAACCATTATTGGTTCATTAAATTTAAATTTTTAGGGGATAATAAGCTTCGTAGTCACATTATCAACCCTAAATCCTAATCTAATGGATACCAAACATTGATATTTACTGAAGGGCATTTCCCAAAATTTAAATATGTCAAACGCACTTTAACTTACATCATTGAAAGACTGTTTTTAACACTTTCGAAAATTTTTGCTTTCATTGCTAAATATCCACTAATACAAATTGAATTCATAATGGCGATGTGTTTTTGGTGAAGAATAGTTTTAAATCATAAGAAACTGAAAAATCTTTCAGCGAATGACAGACAATATTTTTGTTACAATAGCATTTAAATAAGAAAGCATGATATCGTTTTTAAAGCTAAAATGTTTCATCTAAAAAGTTTTGAAAAATAAAACTCTTTATTTTAACATCTTTTTTATCGAAATGTATTCGACAGCAGGCATTAAACAGTATAATATATATATAATTTTAAAGGATAAAATTATACAAGAATAAAGAGGAATTTAGTAATTTCAAAAAATAATAAATAAATATTTCTTAAGGTCCATGACACTAGGAAGCCAACCTCATAAAAATTGTATTACATTATAATTAATTTTTTTCTAAACGATATTTAATATTTAATGTTTTCTAAAAACTACTATAAAAATTTTAAATAAAATTATGTTTTTATTTTTAAAAAAATTATTATCACCGGTACAAAAATTCAATAACAATATTAATTAGAAAGCTAAATCTCTTCCATTAAGCGAATGTTAATTTTATTACTATAAATGTCAATTTATTACGCCAAAAACTGTCTCATTATTTATACTAAATAAATGTAATAATAATAATAATAAATAATAATAAAATGTTAATAATAATAAAATATCATTATTTGATCATAAATCAGTTGCGTTAAATACTTTTTATCAACCAAATTTCCCCACCAATTATACACTTTTGTGAAGTTATTATCAGAGTCACACCGATTTTTTGTACCGTTTATACCAAAAATCAGACAAATAATAAATATTATCACTGTATTAAACTGGTGTGTACCCTATCAATTATTATATCTTAATAGAGTTGTTTAAAAAACAATATATTTATAATATTAAAAAGAATTAATGATTAAATATACATCAAATTTTAAAAGAAAATTAGAATTTTAAATGATTTAATATATGTTTTGTTTGCTATTACAATAATGGATGTAATTTTTAATACGTTTCGTATTACTTTCAAAGACTATGTTGTTGTTTTTTTTATCCTTGGCGTATTTTGGTAACATTATTTATGTGATATTTCCAAAATAATACTCTCTGCATAACATTTTCCATTTATTAAACCTTATGACCTAACTATTTTCAAAAGAATTTGATATTGAGCGAAAAACATATTATAAATCAATGTCATTAATTTAAAACAAACCTGTGAAATTTTATCTGGGAATTCTGGATATAGAAAATGATATACGATAAGAAATTTCACACTTCAGTTGTAGGCGTTTAGCATAACAGTTGTTTATTGCTTTGAAACTTTCCAATGAATAATTTCAATATTTTATTATCTCATGATAAGATAGAATATCGGTAAGGAGTAGTTCCTCACTGATTGTAGAATCTATTAGTACACCGTGAAATTTATTAAAATTTATCTGATTTAAAAATAGTTTTGATTTTTTTTTTCTAGATATACAAAATAATTTTTAATACATATATTGTACAAGGCTTATGTGTTTTAATCGCTTACACTCTGTCAAAATAAATTTTTAACAATGGGAGAGAATTCAAAATATGTAGAATAAAATATACGTGCATCAAATCAGCTGCATAATTTCATACATATAAATAGCACTAGCAAACCATTCTGAATCATTATCCTCTTATTTTCTAGAGCAAACGTATAACTACCAAACTAAATATTCAACTATGAAGGTAAGTATTTTTTCCGTTAGCAGTATTTCCTTACAAAAATAATAAATTTAAATAAAAAAATTAATGTACATAATTCGTTACCTAATTAATTATTTCACTTAATTTCTCACTAAATAAATAATATAATATAATACTTAAAAATATTTTAAAGCTTCTTTTTATTTTAAAATAAAGTCAATTTGAGCATGTTTTCATGTTTAATTAGAGGGAGTTAAATGGCTTAGAAATATACTATGATCGTATATGATTTTACAAAGCAAACTCGTATATGATTTTAATTTTACTAACTTTATATTATTTTTATTTTTAATATTATTGAACGTATATTAAATATCTAACTAAAATGATCTAACTAATAATTATGCATATGTATATGCAACAATTATCTCTAACATTTAATAACATATGATTTGATATATAAAATATTATAATTAATTAAATTGAATGTTACCCTCATTAAAATATTTAAACAAGCTCATTTATTTGAAATATTTTAAGTATTTTTTACTATTCAAATTTTACATATTTTTATCCCTAATTTTAGGAAACACAAAATTATATTTATTAATATCAGTAATATATTATCATGTAAAGGAACTCACAATTTACTGATGTACACACATCAAAATCATTTATAATTTAAATAACAATAAATTTTAAACTTATCTTTTTAATGGAATAATGGTCTATTTTTTTATCAGAATTATGAATAAGTTATATAATTTCGTTTCTAGGTGTTTATTTTCGCACACCCTGGCATGTATCGCTGTGGCTCACGCATGGCTTGGAGCACGACCTTCCTGCCCGTGTTCCACTGGTGTCCAACGTCCCTTACCTATGGTTTTCTTTTGCTCCAATCTCTGCAGTCAGAGGCGTAAGAGATTCTGCGTCCAATGCTTACTCAGCAGGACTCTTCAATTACGGATACAATGTCATGACCGTAGGTTCAACGATTTTGCTCTTGGCTACAGAGGTGTCGTGGGACTCAATGCACCTTTAGTAGGATTGGGCGGAATTCAAGGTTTCCGCAAGTAAACAATGATGTACATCGATACGACAGTTGATTTTACCAGCATGACTTCTAATTCTAACTTCCTTATTATTTGCAGTTAGCCTAATTTTGTATTCTTTTTAATTCCTATGCAGTTTTAAGAAATAATTTTCTTTTTTGAATTTGTTAATAAATGATTTTATTTGCAAATTTCAATTTTGTTTACGAAATTATTACTGAGGAAATGTGATTTTCAATAAAATAAATTTGATTTAAACTATTTTCTTTGTTTGTGAAATTATTTTTCTTATTAAGATCAACATTTTTATTTAACACTACATAAGGAATAATATAATTTTAAAAATTTGATTACATGTATTTAAACCATGATTAATAAAACTGTGTCTTGTATATATGTCAACTACAAAAAGAATTATAGAAATTTGCTTAAATGGCAACATTGTTATTATATATAATGACAATGTTGTTATTATATATTTTCCAATATTTTAAAGGTCTTCAATAAATCATATAAAAAAGTTAAGGATTGGCAGTGTTTCTTCTCGAAATGTTTTCGAAAAAATGTTGTCGAAATGAAAATCTCAATTTTGTTAATATTAATAAAACTATAACTAAAATGAAAAATATAAATATTAGAAAATTTAAAATTTTGACTAATCATAAAATTAATCAATTTCAATAAATTACTTTACACATTGGCGTATCACATTCACTTAAATAATATTGTGCATCATATGGATCATGGTTTAATGCCGGAACTACCACTTTCTTCTACAAAAATATATTATCTGTTGACAACTAATGAAATACCTTTCCAAAACATACAGTACCTAACTAAATAATTATCAAAGAAACCAAAAAATTGAAGTACACAAAATATGCTTATTTAAATTAAAAGAGAAACTTGTATTTTTACTCATTGAAATCCCCACAATATTGCCCCCGTTCATCTAATACGTCATCTATTCTCAGTCTATTATAGACTACGCATTTCATCTCTGCAATATATTTGTCAAATATTTATATACATCTTACATTAATGGGCGGTTTTACTTTCTGTAATGCATTATCCCTTAATATTTGCTATCTCCATCTGACAATTCATGCAATACTTAAAAAAGTAAAGATTTAAAAAGTCACTAAACATCTGAATATTTTAGAAAGTCTGAATGTAAACTAAAAAGGACTTCAGTTAAAATTTGCCGAATGTTGAACACAACACTTGCTGGCCTCGTTAAACCTCTAGATTTCTCATGGTATATATATATATATATACACTCAAGAGCCAAAACATTATGACCACCCCTACATTTTTGCAATGAATTCGCCTGGATGACGTGGAAGGCACGTGATCAGGTGAAAGTGGTTTTTAACTGGTATTAAGTGGTGGTATTAATCCTTGCCAAGGCGGGTTGAAGCTGTGTTTGCGCGCCAAAGGTGGGCAAACTCGTTATTGACAGGTGGTCATAATGTTTTGGCTCTTGAGTGTATGTGTTCATATTTGTATATATATATATATATATATTAATTTTTAATATAAGAAATTTAATGTATATATGATTTTATGATACAGAAATTTAATACATAATACGATTTAGCAAGTTTTTACATGAATACTGACGAAATTCAGATGCAGACATAACTAGCTGAAACTATCACAAAAATTTATATTTTCGAGTTTTTGAAAAAGCTTAAAAGTTGTCATTTTTGAAACAGGGAAGTGGAAATAATAAAATTGTTATTCATGTGTAGAAACCCCATTTATTAACACTCGCATATAGGGAATTACATAGCTTAGTGAATTACTGTAGGAAAATATATTGTGTTAAGACGTGCATGGTTGGGAATTATATCTTTATAGTAGGTAATTATATCGGTTTATGAAATCAAATAGTTTTCAGTCACCTAAAATAAAAATTTATACATCATAATTTATATGACATACTTAGAAAAAAATCGAATAAAAAGTTTTTTTTTCTTGCCAACTTAAATTAATTCAATTATATATTTGGCACATGAAAGGAATTAGACGTAGAATATGCTCAATGCGCCTGCGCGAAATAAAAATATTGGATATAGTTTTTAAGCAATTGACTCTTTATAAATCAGCCCAAACTAAAAACAAATCAGATATTTTTAAGACTTTTTAAAAACGTAACAGCGCATACTTTTAAAATATAATATAACTGGAAATTACAATAATGTCAAATCTCTTTTTATATTGATAAATATTGTGAATTAAATAATTATCTATTGAATACTAAAATTAACATGCTACTGTAAAAAAAATTCTTTGTTTTCTAACATGTTGCCACCTAAACGGAATTTTAAATGGACATTTTTATTTTCAGTGCTATATCTTAACAGCAAGGAAATCTTTTTATTTTATTATTATTTCAAATAAAACAAATTAAAAATTCTTAAAAGAAGTTTTAATTTTGTTTTTAATTTGGGCTGATTTATACACGAGTCAATTGCTTAAAAACAGTATTCAACATTCTCATTTCGCGCATGCGCATTCAGCGTCCATTTCATTTTGTATATCAAATTTGTAATTGCATTTTTTTAAGTTGGCAAAATAAAAAATAATCTATTAAATAAAAAATTAAAAGAATAAAAATTATTCTATTTTTCTTTACGAATGGTATGTAAATTATAATGTATCATCTTATATTTTAGATCACTAAAAACTATTTGATTTCCTGCAACGATATAATTACCTACAATAAAGATATAGTTTATTTATAATGTAATACCCTACGATATAAATTACTAACAATATAATTCCCCACCATATAATTCTTACCACAATATATTTCCCTACTGTAATTCTCAAACAACGTAATTCCCTACATGCGAGTGTAATAAATGTGGTTTTTTTATACGTGTATAATGATTTTATTGTTTCGTTTCTCAGATTTGAAATGGCAATTTTTTTAAAAACTTGTTATAATAAGTTGGTGTTCTAGATTGCAAACTTTCAATTAGTCCTATATGCACCTTAATTTCATTATTTATGTGAAACTTGTTAAATTCTATTATATATTGATTTCTACATGTATATATATATATATATATATATATAACAAGTGGGCAGAAAGGTTCGTAGACGGACACAGATGGCGCAACTAGTTTTAAATCCAAATAATTTTTAGTTAGCCCTAACCTTCAAAAGACACGTGTATAAATGTGGCAGCTGTTGCACTATTAGTATGTGAGTTATAGCATTTTTAGTAAAGTTACAGCATTTGTAGTGTTCATCAAGTGCAGTCCCCTCGGCTGACTGTCGATTGGACTCCGGTATGAAATGAAGGAGCCATGTTTCATCCATTGTCACATATCGACTCAAAAATTCGGGTTTATTACGATTGAACAGCTCCAAACACTGCTTAGAATCATCAATTCGTTGTTGTTTTTGGTCGATTGTGAGCTCGCGCGGCACCCACTTTGAACAGAGCTTTCGCATATAAAAATATTCATTCACGATATTTCCAACACGTTCCTTTGATATATTTAGGGTCACAGCTATCTCAATCAACTTCACTTTCCGGTTATCAGAAATTATTTTGTGGACTTTTTGATGTTTTCGTCGGTAACAGTCTCTTTGGGGCGTCCACTGCTTTGCATCGACCTCGGTGCTCATTTCATAGCAAACGACTTCTATACGGTTGATTTTCCTGATGGAAAGTCCGAATAATGTACATCATGCCACGCCTTGGCTTCAAAAAGTATTTTTTTTTCTTCAAAAACAATGCTTTATTAACACACGAAATTCCTTTTTATCCATTTTTTCAAACTAACAAAAGTTGCTTCACTAAAAATGCTGTAACTCACATACTAATAGTGCAACAGCTGTCAAATGTATACATGTGTTTTTGAAGGTTAGGGCTAACTAAAAGTCATATGGATTTAATACTATTAGCTCCATCTATTTCTTCAGCCTATGGACCTTTCAGCCCGGCTGTTATATATATATATATATATATATGAAATCATTTGAATATGAAAAATATAGAGGTTAACGAGTTCAGCAAGTGTTAGAAAATCAACAAGCGTAGATGAAATGGGAGCCGGTGTTATCGGACACGATGCAGAATCGTAGTAATTAAGTAGAAAATATATTGTGTTCAATATTCGGAAATTTGGGGCCTGAATGGCCGAGTGCCTAGCGCTCTGGCGCTCGGTACCACAGGTTTTGAGTTCGAGTCCCGGCGGTGCCATGGTTGTTTGTAGTGGTTCGGAATCTACTTTAAAAAGTAGGTCCCGGTCTAATAGGATCGTAGAGCGTTGCGGGGGCATTGTTATTCCGCATCCGTAGCTTATCTTCAAGTTACACGCGCCCCCTGGGTAATGCAAAATGAGTAACGTCTGTGCAGCACTTGTCTTAAGGCATCCAAGACGTCCATGTCTGTGTTTGCCAGCTGCATTAGAAAGAAAAAATATTCGGAAATTTTAACTGAAGTCAGTTTTGGTTTCCATTTCAGTATTTCTAAGATATTCATATAACTATATAGCGACATATTAAATAATTTTTTCTTAATCACTGCATCATTGAAATTGCACGGGAGTAGGTGGTATTTAATCCAAATTTGGGTTTGAATTGTGCGCGATATGGGATTGAATTTTATTGTATCTTAAACAGATCCAGAACCAAGTGCTTGATAACTAACAATCGATCGTTACACCCTGAATAAAATGATCGCCCTTTTGACCACAATGTTATGCAAGCAGCAATCTCAATGCTATTCTAAAAGTTAGGTTTATTTTTGTGACTGAGTGGAAGTAAATTATAATGAATAATGAACAACAGGAAGTACGATGTACAAAAGTGTAAATGGTATAAAAGTGTATACGTGGCAAATGTATTGTACAGAATGAAATGTATTCTGCAACGAATTGAGAGTAGACGACATATTAGATCAATCAGATATTAGAGAGTTTTTGCATACCGTATTTCGGACGTCCGTTAGCTTTTCTCCCAGCACGCATGCTCATAGGAGGCATTATTACAGATACGCATGCGCAATTTCCTATGAGCATGCGCGCTGGAGAAAAGCTAACGGACGTCCAAAATACGGTATGCAAAAACTCTCTATTATAATAGCGGGTTTGAAAGTATAAAAAATACAGCATCTGCGACGATTTAAATAAAAGCATACAGTATTTTAATTTTGAAATTTCCTTCATAATTTTTAAAATAGGTATTCTATAGTTAGCAAACAAAATTTTTAATTATCAGTAGATCAGAAATTTTTAGCACGAAAGAGTTAAGTGCAGCATTTAACTTTGGGCCAGATCATCCAGAAAAATATATAAGTGGACATGCTATTAGAATTTATAAGTAATTTATTGAGATTGATTATTTTACCGTTCATTAGAAATTTTAAATTTTCTATTATTTTGTATTTATTTTTTAATTAAAAAATTGATACTACATTTTGAAAAGAAATGCTTTTCATTCATTACGATTTTATATGACTTATTGAAGACTATTAAAACCTTTAAACATATATCAAAACATTACAATCCAGTTAATCACGGTCTAATCACAGTAAATTTAAGTAACTGTTAGGAACTCTTCTCACATTTATTAAAGAATTGACTTCAAAGAAATTCAAATAACATATTCATTTGGCCTTTATTATATATTCAATGTAAGGACATCTCACAACATCCATATTGCCTTAATAGACACACACAAAACTTTTCATATTCACATTGTTTCTTTTATGTGAGTTGACTACCTTAAAATTAAGAAATGCTAACTGAATTTTAGAACGAGAAGTATCCAAAATAACTTATATATTTATTGTTACAGATTGTAAATATTTAAAGTAAATGAGATTTAAAAAATCCTGGAATTTCCAATTATTATTTTTCAGTCGACATGTATACATGATGCAAGTTGATTAATCATGGCTTAAATAAATTTAATTGAAGGCCAAAAATATCCTTATTGTAGTGTTACACAAAATGTTGATCTTAATAAGAAAATGAAATTCAAAGAAAGAGTGATTTTGAGCATCAAATTTATTTTATTAAAATACATATTTCATCAGTAAACAATTTTAAAAAAATTACCAATTTACAATGCAAATTATTAAAATCGTTATTAACAAATTCAAATAAGAGCAATATATTTCATTAAATTGCACAGAAATTTAAAAAGTACAAATGTACGCTCATTGCAAAAAATAAGGTAGATAGCATAAGAAATCATGCTGTTAAATCAAACGTCATATCCACGTGCAATATCATTTACTTGCGGAGACCATAAACTCCACCAAATCTTACTAAAGGTGCATTCAATCCACGAATTCCACCAATTCCTACTAAAGGTTCATTGAGTCCCACAACACCACGGTAGCCAAGAGCAACATCGTTGAATCTATTGTCATAGACATTGTATCCGTAATTGTAGCCAAGTCCTGCCGAGAAAACATTGGACGCAGAACCTCTTACATCTCTAACTACAGCTGCTGGAGCAACGACGCCGTAGGGGTAAGGGACGTTGGACACCAGTGGAACACGGGCAGGAAGGTCGTGCTCCAGCCACGCCTGAGCCACAGCGATACATGCCAGGAGTACAAAAATAAACACCTAAAAAGAGAAAGCATATTACTTATTCATAGTTCTGCTAAAAAACAGATCATAAGCCTATCAAAACGTAATTATAAGAGTACTATTTTGCTACTAAAAATCAGTGGAACTCAAGTTCCTTTATATGATATTATTAAACGTAATTTTGTGTTCATAAGTTTCTGGAGTTAACTGTGTAAATATTAAATATGAAATTAAAATAAATGTTTAAATATTTTATTTAATTAATCATAATATTTTACATGTCGAGGTTTATATTATTAAATATTAGAGGTAATTTCTGCATGTAAATATGCATGATTACTAGTAACAGTAATTTTAATTATTTATTATTAATAATAATAATTTTAAAATCATATACGTAGCTATTTAACTTCCTTTAATTAGAGATTATATTTAAGCATTGTAAAATTTATAATGAATTGGGTCAATAACATATTTTTAAGTGAATGCAATGTTGTTAAGTGAACTTCAAGGATCTGATTATTTTACAATGCATGCAATGTAAAGAAAATTTGTTAAAAAACGCTAAAATTGAGTATATTTCAGAGTAAAATAGATTTAAAATAGTTCAATATCTTACACAGAAAAGGCGAAAATAAATTAAAACACTTAATTATTATTGAAGTACAATATTTTGTACTTAAAATAAATATTTTGTTAAGGAAACTCTGCTGACGAAAAAATACTTTTACCTTCATCGTTAGATATTTAGTTAGGCGTTTGGTTAAGAAAGGAAGTGAATAGGGATTCAGAATGGTTTGCCACTGCTATTTATATGTCTAAAATTATACAGCTGATTTGATACAAATATACGTTTTATTCTACATATTTTGCATTCTCTCCCATTGTTAAAAATTTCTTTGATTATTTTAAGCGATTAAAACGCTTACAAATTTTACAATAGATGTATTAAGAAACTATTTTTGTATATCTTTTTTTAATCAGATATATTTTAATAAATTTTCGGTATAATAATTAATTCAAAAGTTATCAGTGAGAAACGAATCTTTTTCGCTATTTTTCGATTATAAAGATAATAAACTATTGAAATTATTCATTCGCAAATTTCAAAGCAATAAAAAACACTTATGCTAAACGCCTACAACTGAAGTGTGAAATGTCTTATTATATATCACGTTCTTCATTCAGAATTCAAATGTATTGACTATAATATATTTCATCATTAAGATATTGGTTTAAATTAATGATATTTATTTATAACCTTATAAAGCACGTGCTTTTTTTTTCTTTTCATAACCAAATGCTCTTAAAAATATTTTCCTCACAATGGCAAATAATTCAATAAATTAAATTATTAATTCCTTAATAAATTATTTTCAAATTTTTTTATTATATTTATCAATTTAAAATTATTTGCCACGATGCATAATTTTCCTATTTCATCATAATTTTATGAATTTCCAAATATTGCTGAACTTTTTCCACAAAAAATAAATATGTTTTATCTTTCATCTTTTTAATTATTTTGAAAAATATTACTGTTTAAGCTAATTTTTTTCAATACAAATCAACAAATTAGTTGTAGTCTATGATTTTTACTTTTAATATGACGGGAAGAAGAGAAGCGATTTTATAATCCCAATTTATTATTTGAACTGAATTTCAAAAAATTGAATTCTTTTTCCGCAAAATGGCAGCCAGTATATTATGTCTAGAAATAATGAAATTCTTAAAATTAAGATGAGTTAAATAATATTTATTTATTCATTATATAACGCATAGGTAATTTTTGTTTTGGTTTATGAGTGACATATTGCATTTTTGTGCCATATAAGCGTTTACCATTTTCAAAAATTGGATACGCATAATTAAAAATTTATTAAAATAAAAAGGATTTATTTTGCTTATACAAATATAACTACTAAGAATAAACAATAAGCTGTTTTTCCTATTCTATAGAAGCGGATATTTTATTTTTATCTTTAGATTTTAAATCAATGATTTATTCTTAAAACAATACATTTATAATAAAACAATTTTCAATTAAACATCATATTTAAATTAAATATTACATGCATGAATAAAATTTAGAGTATAATATGATATTTTCCTATTAAAGGTTTATTCCGAAATATTCTTATTTCAATAAATATGGTGAAAATTGATACAGTTTTTTTCATAAAATTGTTCAGAACTGTAGAATTTCAAAAACTCGAAACTACGCCAAGATAAACAAACAATCATTGTCCTTGAACATTATACAAAATATGTTAACAAGTACACTCAATATTTAAATTGGAAATAAAAAATAAAACTTTATATATTCTAATTTTGATTCTTTTTTAAAATTTGATGTATATTTAGTCAATAAATTCAGCCCAAAAATATATACATAATACACTTAATGCAATTCGTTTAAGTTGTTACAACTGAGAAGGTACACCCTACTTTAATGCAGTGAAAATATTTGTTATTCTTCTGATTATTTGCATAAACTGCCAGAAAAAAGCCATTTAACACTGTTAATAACTTCACATAAGTGTATCTTTGGTGCAATGCAGTTGATAACAAAAATTATTCAGCAGCATTTGATTTGGCATGTTAAAATAAAGTAATTTTATGTTATTAAACGTTGCAGTTATAGGATGTAAATTGACTTTTACATTAATAAATTAAACTTTCTAACAATAAAAGAAATCTCGTCAAATCAATCAAAATTCAAATCAATATTTTTTTTTTTTTTTAATTTTTGTACTAATCATAATAATTTGTTTTAAAACAAAGCAATATATTTTTATTTAAAATTTAAGGAATAGTTTAAAAAAAAAAAACTTTCAATATTAAAAACTGTTATGAAGAAAAATGATATATAACTCAAATAAATTGTATGTGGTTGCCTTTGTGGTGTGTAAACCTAAGATATAATTTGTTTTTGAAAGGTTTAAGATATGTTCAAGAAAATGTGAATTAGGAAATAATATCTAAATTCAAAAATAATTTTTATGCATCTGTTTTTCTTAAACGATTTAACACTGATGTCGCGCGTGCGAGTTTAGAAAACAGAAAATTAAGAAGGAAAAAATTTAATTCGTTTTTTTCTTTACTAACGATTTTGAGTATTAATTTTTTTTTTATATTTTCAGAAAAAAAAATTTAATTTTATAATTTTGAAACTAAAAATATGCAATGGTATTAAAAACCATATTTGTTTTATTAAATTGAAAATTTTTGTAAAATGAATAATAAGCTTCGTAGTCAAAACAACCCCAGATGTTCTAAAAAATTGAAGTTACCAAATGCACTTTAACTTCTTACATCAAGGAAAAACTGTTTTAAATCTTTCGAATATTATTTATTTATCTTGCTAAATACACATTTATACAAATTGAATTCATAATGGCGATGTGTTTTTGGTGCAGAATAGCTTTAAATCATAAGAAACTGGGAAAAAAAAAAAATTTCAGCGAATGACAGACAATATTTTTATTATATTAGCATTTAAATAAGAAAGCATGTTATCTTTTCTAAAGCTAAATATGTCTCAGCTAAAAGGTTTTGAAAAATAAACCTATTTTATTTTAACATCTTTTTATCGAAATGTATTCATTAATATGTACTGAAATAAATGGCATCCTTATTAGACATTTTATATGACAGCAGACTAAAAACAGCATAATGTATATATAATAACAGCATAATGTATATATAAAGGATAAAATTATAGAAGAATAAAGAGGGATTTAATAATTTAAAAAAATAATAAATAAATATATCTTAAGGTTCACGACAACAGAAAGCAAACCTCATAAAATTTTATTACATTATAATTAGTTTTTCATAGCGATGTTTAATATTTAATATTTTCTAAAACTACTACAAAATATTAAATAAAATTATGGTTTGTTAGAACATGAAATCTCTTCCATTAAGCGAACGTTTAATTTATTACTATCAATGTCAATTTATTACTCAAAAACTGCCTCATTATTTATAATAAATAAATGTAATAATAATGATAAAATAATAATAAATGCTAATAATAATTAAATATCATTATGTGATCATGACAAATTAGTTGCGTTAAATACTTTTGGTTATCAGCTACATTTCACCAATGATACACTTTTGTGAAGTTGATACCAGAGTTACATTGATTATTTTTATTTTCTATTTATTTTTTTTTTCTTAGCTGTTTATGCCAAAAAACAGACGAATAACAAATATTACACTGTACTACACTGGGTTACTACCTTCTTAACTATTATATCTTAATAAAGTTGTTTTAAAAGTAACATATTTATAATATTGTAAGGAATTTAATGATTAAATATACATCAAATTTTAAAGGAAATTAGAATTTTAAATTATTAAATTTTTTTTTTTTTTTTTGCTATTACAATAATGGATGTACTTTTTAACGAATTTTTGTGTTACTTTCGAAGACAATATTTGTTTTATTTTATCCTTGGCGTAATTTGGTAAATTTTAGAACATTGAACATTTTTATGAAAAAAATTGTATATATTCTCAATATATTTAATAAAATAATAACATAGTTGTTAAACACATTCAGTGAAATATTGTTCATTTTAAATGTATTGTAATAAGAATATATCATTCATTTAAAATTTAAAAATTTAAAATAAAATTTGATGTTTCAACAGAATGAAACAATTCTTATTTGTTAAGCCTAAGATTTATTTGTTAAGCCATTTCTATCAGCAAATTCAAAAGATTTTTCTTTTACTTTTATAATTAAATTTAAAAATTAAATGTATCCGATTTTTGAAATCATAGTAAGCTGTTACTAAACTAAAAAAAGCAATATGCCGTGCATACACAGAATGAACAATTACGTATATATATATATAATGAATAAATAGCAAAAAAATTATTTTAAATAAACGATGTTTAACGTATATTAATTTTATTACTTCTAATAAAAGAAATATAGCTGATATCCTGTTCAAAAAGAATACAATTTACGATATTCAGTTTAAGCAATAAATTGGAATAAAAAAATTGCTCAAATTCTTCAAGTCATATTAAAAAGAGGAATCATACAACTAATTTATTAATATTTATTAAAAATAAAATTAGTTTAAACTGTGATATTTTCAAAATAACAAACTATTATCTGCCATTCTGACCTAAATATTTTTAAAAGAATTTGGATATTAAGCGAAAAATAATTTATAAATCAATGTCATTAAGTTAAAACAAATATCTTAATGATGAAATATATTACAGCATATACCTATGAATCTTGGATATATAAAATGCTACATGATAAGAAATTTCTCACTTCAGTTGTAGATGTTTAGCATAAGTGTTGTTTATTGCTTTAAAATTTTCCAATGAATAAATTCAATAATACATAATCATTTAATAAAGTAAAATAACAGAAAGGAGTTGCACCTTACTGATAATGTTTACATTAATTAGTACACCGTGAAATTTATTAAAATATGTCTGATTAAAAATAGTTTTGATTTTATTTCTCGATATAGAAAAATAATTTCTTAATACATCTATTGTATAAGGGTTGTGTATTTTAATCGCTTAAAATAATCACAAATTTTTTAACAAAGGAAGAGAATTCAAACTATGTAGAATAAACATGTATGTGTATTAATTCAGCTGTATAATTTTGGCCATATAAATAGCAGTAGAAAACCCTTCTGAATCACTATCCACTTGTTTTCTTTACCAAACGTCTAACTAAATATCAATCATGAAGGTAAGTATTTTTCCGTTAGCAGTGTTTCTTTTCAAAATAATTTACTTAACTCATTACCTACTTAATTGTTTTAAATTTAATTACACATTTTCTGTTTAACGTACAGAAGTACTATGATATTACATTCAAATATTTTTAAAGCTCTAAAGCTATATTTTTAAATCTCTATTTTTAAAGCACTAAAGCTATTTTTCTCTGAAATTATCTCACTTTTAGAGCTTTTTAACAATTACCTGTTTATTGTAGCCGTTGTAAAATTGTCAGTTCCTTGTGCTATCGACGGAAATTGCATATATTCCTTAAAATATATGATATTGGCCCCATTCATTATAAATTTTGCATTGTTTGAATATCAACTTTAATTTTGGGTAACGTATACGTATAATAAATAAATAATAATGAACGTTATAATAATAATAAACGTATAATAAAAAATAAACGTATAATAAATATGTATATGATTTTTAAAATTATATTTAATAAATACTTAACTTAAATTAGTCTTACCTCTAATATTTAATAACATAAACTTTGACATAAAAAATATTGTTAATAATTAAAAAAATTTTGTTAAACTAAAATATTTTAAACATTTATTTTATTTTATATTCAAGTTTTACTCATTTTACTCTATTAATATATGAACTCAAATTTATTTTTAATAATTTCTCAAATATATATAATATACATTAACTCGAGAATTACAGTTATACAGCACCGAAACACTACCAATAATTTTACGTTTGTAGGGCTAATTTCATTTTTTACAGAACTCTGAATAAATAATATGCTTTCTCATTGTTAGGTGTTTATTTTTGTACTCCTGGCATGTATCGCTGTGGCCCATGCGTGGCTTGAGCACGACCTTCCTGCCGTTTTCCACTGGTGTCCAACGTCCCTTACCCCTATGGCGTCGTTGCACCTGCAGCTGCAGTCAGAGATGTAAGAGGTTCTGCGTCCGATGTTTACTCATCAGGACTTGGCTACAA
The DNA here is from genome assembly GCA_021605095.1 of Caerostris extrusa. Taxonomy (NCBI): domain Eukaryota; kingdom Metazoa; phylum Arthropoda; class Arachnida; order Araneae; family Araneidae; genus Caerostris; species Caerostris extrusa. Next base: position 29,032 of record BPLR01014182.1, read on the forward strand.
TTATGGATACAATGTCTACGACCGTAGGTTCAACGATGTTGCTCTCGGCTACCGAGGTGTTCTGGGATTCAATGCACCTTTAGTAGGATTTGGTGGAGTTTATGGTCTCCGCAAGTAAACGATGCTGTATTTTGTTTATGACAGCATGATTTCAAATTCTATCAACCTTATTTTTTGTTGGGAACATACTTTTTTCAATTTCTGTTAATTTCTATGTAATTTTAAAAATTATTTTCTCTTGTTTGAATTTGTTAATAACCATTTTAATTAATTTCCTTTCAAATTGTTAATTTTTTGTGAAAATTAATTGCTGATAAAATGTAAATTTCAATAAAATAAATTTGATGCTCAGAATATCTCTTTTCTTTTGATTTCTTTTTCTTATTAAGATCAACATTTTGTTAAACACTACAGTAAGAATATTTTCAACATTCAAATAAAAATATTTAAATTGTAATTAAGCCACTTGTATCGTATATAACACTACAATAAACTACAATAAAATTATTTGAAATTCCATGAATTTTGTAATCACATATTAATAATAAGTATATAAATTAAATTGGATATATATTTCATTCTAAAGTAAATTTAGAATTTGTTAAATTTTATTTTATATTTGTATCTTAATGTATCTAAATCACATAAAAAACTATGAGTACATGAAAGAGTTGTGTATCTATTAAGGCAATATAGAGGCTGTAAAATGCGTGTACATTAATTAGAGAATAGAATTAAAGGCAAAAATGAATATGTTAACTTAATTTCTTTGAAGTAAAATCTTCAATAAATTTTAAAGACAAATTTGTTCGAATTTCTAACAATTGCTTAAATTTTCTGTGATTTGATCCCGAATAACCGGCTTGCATTTTTTTATATACTTTATAATATTTTAACGGTCTTCACTAAGTCATATAAAAGGGTAATGATTGAAAACACTTCTCCGCAAAATACAGTTTGAAATTTTTTATTAAAAAAAAAAATTAGAATTTTTAGGATAACATTGCTATTGTTGTTTAAGTTTCAATAAAATCGAATCCCATATTCTACTCAATTCAAAACCAAATTTAGCTAAAACAATCCCAAAAGTGTCTGTAGTTCCAAAGATGCAGTACTTAATAAAAATGATTTAAAAATTCTATATATCTGAATATCTCCGAAAGTCTGAATTGAAAACTAAAAATGACTTCAGCTAAAATTGCCGAATGGTAAGCACAGCACATTTTCTACTTACATGCTATGTTTCTGCATCATGTCTGATAACATCTACTTCCGTTTTATTTACGCTTGTTGATTTTCTAACACTTGCTGGACTCATTAATATATACTCGATAACGTTACTCGTTATATATATATCGTTCTAACGCAGTTGGCAAACACTTAGACAGCTTGGTCTTGGATACCTTAAGGCAAGCGCTGCACAAACGTTACTCACTTTGCATTATTTCGAACCACTACAAACATCCATGGCACCACCGGGACTCAGACCCGAAACCTGTGGTACCGAGCGCCAGAGCGCTAACAACTCGGCCATTGAGGCCGAGTGGCTTGGCCGACTATATATATATATATATATATAACGAGTAATTATGCATTAGATTTATATATATATAACAAGTTAATTTTATAATCTCTGAAATGTAGTGGTTAGTATTTAAAACTGAAAGTTATCTTTATTAAATAAATTAGCATAATATTTCCAAAAGTTTTAAATTCCCTAATGTAATAATTCCCAACATTATAATTCCTTATTTAATTCTCTTATATTATTCCTTCTTAATTCCTTATTTAATTCTCTTATATTATTTCTTCTTAATTCCTTATTTAGTGAGTTTCCTTATTATAATTCGCTATATGATGTAATCCTTTACATGACAGTGTAATAAATGTAGTTTCTGTATATATTAATAACGTTACTAATCTATGGTCTTTTCTCTTTTTCAAAATTACAATTTTTTTAATTTTTTTTCAAAACTTGTAAAAATAAATTTTGTAACTTTTTATTGTAACTTTCTAAATTTTGTTATGCATTGAATCTGAATTTATTTATTTCTTTCCTAATCTTTCAGAATCTGGAAAACCTAGAGGTTAGTTGAGCCTCAGTTAGAAAACCAACAAGTGTAGTTAAACAGGAAGCCAGTGTTATTAGTCATTATAAAGCAGATACATATCAAACAATGTAGAAACTGCATTGTATTCAACATTGTACACAAAATACAAATTACCTGAAGTATTTTTGAATTGTAATACAAAAATACTTCATACAATACAATACATTTGAAGAATTGTAATACAAATTACCTGAAGTATTTTTTAATGCACATTGCAGCATTTTTATTAGATATTCAGATATATTGCGAAATATTCAGATTTATCTACGAAATAATCAAATATATCATCGTATATTCAGATATCTACAAGATAATTAAATTTATAAGTGTTATTTTTTTAATAGCTTCATACATTACAGTTTACAGATTTTTCAAACAAGTTTACAGAGTTTTTGCAACATTTTTTTAAAGCCAAATTTAAACATGCATGAAATAAAACGGTATACGATAATCTTTATTGGTGCGAAATTTCAAGCAGTCCTTATAAAAATAAATTTTATAAAACACCGTGGACTTAGATAAATGAAGTTAATAAATTTTACAGAAAAAAATGTGAAATGATAATGATATGTTTTCGTTAAAAAAATCCCAAAACTTGAATTATGAATTTTAATTACCTATAAATATATACAATGTTTTTTTAATTTAAGCTAATTTATATATATAATTCGAATTAATTTTTGTACAATGAAATTAATTCATTTTATCTATTTCTATACAACTTTTTTTTTGAGATATTCTTGTTTTTAGTGATTTGAGCTTCATGCAAACTCTATTGTTTAAATTTAGCTACTGTTATTAAATTAGTTTAAAGCTCCAATCAAACACACAATAATTCATTGTATTTGGTATATACTTTTTGTAACCAATGAAAAGTCTATCATGATAATGAAAAATTTGTGCTAGGTACATGTTATACATCATGTTGTTGTTTGTTTGTTTGCTCCTTCTATAAATCACAGTAAGAACTGTAGTATGTTAATTGTCATATTGTTTTCCTCAAAAAAATCTTTATCTTTCAATGCGACATTTTCACACAAATTTAATAAACTATTGATAAAAGATATTTCTTGACAAACAAAAGGTCTTTTTTTATTTTTTATTAACTAATATTAAATCAACTATTCCTATTAAATACAGTAGAGTACATAAAGTGGATAACATTAAATACCACTGTAGGGTATAATTCAAAAATATATCCGTCCCACTTTATATTAATTAGTGACATTATATTAATATCCCACATTATATATATTTACAATTTTTTTATATTCTCATAGTTATTTTAATCTATTAAAGAGATATTTTAAATTAAATCAACAAAAGTATTAGTATGTATGCGAAAAAGAAAAACTTGTAATTTCCTTCATAGACATATATTATTTATAAGGTTAAAATTGCATTCGTTGTTAAAGAATATGTGTGATCATATACTATATATATATACAAAATCTTAAGTCACATTACAGTAAAAATATCATCATTATCTCATTAAATTACAAAAACTAAATTTCAAGATTCGAGTTTTGATGTATTTATTGTCTAATTACAAATTACAAATTGTCTAATCCCCATTTAAGTAATGGTAAATTAATGTTAAGATTTTATTACAAATGTTCAATAAGACAATAACATTAATATAAAATTTGTTTTTCACAGTATCAAAGTTGTTTTTATTAAATATTACATTTGAAAATATTGATTTGTAATAAAGTTTCTAAGAAATTGCAATGAAAAAAATCTTAATTAATTTTTTAATTGAGATCATTTTTTAAAACAATTGTATAGCAGAAAAAAGGTAATTGCAGCATTTAACTATGAAGCCAGATCATCTAGAAAAATAATTAAGTTAACACGTTATGTGAATGCTTCCTATGATAATTTCTAATTAGTTTATTGAAATTGATTTTCCAAATGATTCAAAATCTAAAATTTTTCCCTTATTTTGTATTTATTTTTTTTTAACTAAAAAAAATGTAAACTACATTTTGAGAAGAAATGCTTTTATTCCTTTCGATTTTATGTAACTTATTTAAGACTATTAGAGTTTTGAAAATAAATTAAAAAATACAAGCCAGTTATTCATGTTCTAATCATTGTAAATTTAAAGTAATTGTTTCTAATTTAATTTAGTATAATTTAATAAAGATTTGACATGAAAAAAAGTTAAAATACCAAATCATTTTGGCCTTTAATTCTATTATATAATTAATGTGAGAAACTTATATCACTGTTGCCAAAATGTCTTAATAGACACACAAAAACTTTTCATATTCCCATGGTTTCTTTTTTGCAGATTAACTACCTTAAAATACATATATAAAATAAAAATTAAGAAATGCTAAATTTATTTAAAATAAAACCTATTCAGTATAATTTATATATTTAATATTACTGTTTGTAAATATTTTAAGTAAATGTGATTAAAAAACAAAGAAACAATGAATTTTATTTTTAGTTGACACGTATACATGACAAAAGTTGATTAATCGTGATTTAAATAAATTTAATAGAAGTTCAAAAAGATATACTTATTGTAGTGTTAAACAAAATGTTGGTCTTAATTAGAAAATAAAATTCATAAAAAGAAAAAGACAGATTTTGAGCATCAAATTTTATTTTATTAAAATTCTTATTTAATCAGTAATAAATTTTTACAATTTCAACAATTTGCAAATAAAATAATTAAAATCATTATTAATAACTTCAAATAACGGAAACATATTTCATAAAATTGCATAAATATTTACGAATGTTCAATTGAATTTTACAAAAATTGCAAACAATAAGGTAGATACAATGAGAAATCGCATTGATAAATCAACGGCCACATCCATATGTATAATTTACTTCAGGAGACCATAAACCCACCCAATCCCACTAAAGGTGCATTCAATCCACGAATTCCCCCAATCCTACTAAAGGCGCATTCAATCCACTAATTCCACCAAATCCTACTAAAGGCGCGTTGAGTCCCCACAACACCTCGGTAGCCAAGGGCAACATCGTTGAACCTACGGTCGTAGGCATTATATCCATAATTGTAGCCAAGTCCTGCTGAGTAAATATTGGACGTAGAACCTTACATCTCTAATTGTAGAGATTGGCGCAACAAACGCCATAGGGGTAAGGGACGTTGGACAGCAGTGGGAACACGGGCAGGAAGATCGTGCTCAAGCCATGCTTGAGACACAGCGATACATGCCAGAAGTGCAAAAATAAATATCTAAAAAAAAAGCATATATTTTATTTAGTTCTGCTAAAAATAGATAATTTTCCCATTAAAAGACTAGTTTAAAATTTAACATTTATCTCATTTCCTTTATAAATTTGACTTTTGATATTATTATATATAATTTATGTTTCAGAAATTTATGGATTAAACTGTGTTAAGATTAAATATGAAAATAAAATAAATATTTAAATATTTTAGTTAGGAAATATTTTATTTTATTTATCATAATATTTTATATGTCAAGGTTTGTATTATTAAATTAAGATGTAGTTTTTCCTTGTAAATATGCATAATTACTGGATTAATTAAAATAATAATTTTAAAAAACGTTGCTATTTTACTTAATCTAATTAAAAGAGAATTATAAAATAATTTATTTAAAATTGAATGTATAAATAGCTGAACTGACTATTTTATAATGGATGCAATGAACAGATAATTTGTTAAAGGACTCAAATGAGAAATGTAAAGAGAGAGTATTAAAATTATTTTAATATAAATATCATAGTAGTTCAATATCTTAAACAAAAATGTGAAATTAAATTTAAATATTTAATTATGTAATGAATTTAGAAATTTTTTTTTTACTTAAATTTATAATTTTGGTAAGTAAACAATGTTAAAGGAAAATACTACTTTACCTTCATGGTTGGATATTTAGTTAGACGTTTGGTCAAGAAAAGCAGAGGATAATGATCCAGAATGGTTTGCTACTGCTATTTATATGTCTAAAATTTTACAGCTGATTTGAACACCTGTATGTTTTCCTACATATTTTCTGAATTCTTTTCCATTGTTAAAAAATTATCTTTTGATAAAGATTAAAACTCACAACACTCATACAATTGATGTATTAAGAAATTATTTTTTTGTATATCGAGAATAAAAATCAATGTTTTTTTTTTAATCAGACATATTTTAATAAATTTCGGTGTAATAATTAATTTAAACATTATCAGTGAGAAGCAGATTTTTCCGTTATTTTACGGTTATAAAAGATAAAATAATATTGAAATCATTCATTCGTAGATTTCAAAGCAATAAACAACACTTATGCTAAACGCCTACAACTGAAGTGTGAAATTTCTTATTATAGTATTTCATATATACATAATTCAAAGACTTTGGATATAACATATTTCATCTTTAAGATATTCGTTTAAATTATTGATTTATAATCAAACAAATTAAATTAAATTATTAATTTAAAAGAATTTGAAGAATAAATTAGTTAATTAAGAATAAATGAAATTATTAATTTCATTAATAAATTATTTTCTATTTTTATTAATATGCATCATTTTAAAATTATTTACCACGACGCATAAATTTCCTAGTCCTAATATGTAAATTTCCAAACAATGCTGAATTTTTCTCGCAAACAATAGATGTGTTTTCATTTTTCATCTTTTTCATTATTTTTGATTTCTCACAGTTTAAGCTAATTTTATTTTTCAATAAAAATATTTAACAAAACTAGTCTGTAGTCCTATGATTTTACTGTTTAATATGACGTGAAGAATAGCAAGCAATTTTTATATTTCCAAATTTATTGTTTGAGCTGGGATGCCTCGTAAATTGGAATTCTTTCTCCCGCAAAATGCCTGCTACTGTGTATATTATGTCTAGAGATAATAAAATTCTCAAAATTAAGATGCGTTAAATAATATTTATTTAAAAGAAACATCATAATTAATTATTATATATCTATAGGTAATTTTTCTGAAGTAAGCGACTTCCTTCCCCTTCAACCATGAGTCCATATGGGTTCGTGCTTTGAGTCTAGATTAGATATCTACTACTGGGAAGTAGGATAAGTAACTTTTTTTCGTTTTATGTGTGACAAATTGTTGTTTTTTGTGCAATTTTCCATTTTAAAAATTGGAAGCACATAATTTAAGATTTAATTATCAAAATAAAATATATATATATGTATTTCTAATGCAAATGTAAACTTTCTTCTAATGCAGCTGGCAAATAGACCGCGATCTTTCGTCATATTGGCTGCGCCGATGTTACTCCCTTTGCATTACCCGGGGGGCGCGTGTAACTTGATGGGTAAGCCACGGGTAGCAATGGCCCCCTCAGCGCTCTGATCTATTAGGACCGGGACCTACAGCTTAAAGTGGATACCGAACCACTACAAACACCCATGGCAAAGCCGGGATTTGAACCCGATACCTGTGGTACCGAACAGACCGAATGGCTAGCGCTCGGCCCGTTCGGTACAAATGTAAGCTATACTTAGACGCTACAAAAGTAAACTACTTAGAATAAAATATAAGCATTTTTCCTACTCAGTTGAAGATGATAGTATTTTTATTTGAATGTTAAATGAAAAAATTTACATTCTTACTACATTACATTAAAATAAACTGTATTTCAATTAAACAGTGCAGTTAATTTAAAAATAGCATGTGCAAACAAAATTCAAGTATAATTCAATATTTCGGTAGTAAAGTGTTAAACAACCATAATATTATTTCAAGAAATATATTGAAAAAAAAAAAATGCAATTTTTTCATAAAATAGTTCAATGTAAAATTTTAAAAATTCGAAAATACGGATAACAAACATGTTGTTAACAAAAATTATGCAAATCATGTTAACAAGTACATTCATTATTGAAATTGCAAATGAAAATAAAATTTATTGTTTTCTACTTTTGATTTTCATTTAAAGTTTGACAAGCAATACGTAGC
>BPLR01014183.1:0-64056 GCA_021605095.1 Caerostris extrusa
ATGCTATTTACTTGAAGATCTCATTTTCCTCCGGTACTTTAGGGAGCATCACTCCTTTGGACAGCCCGTCCCCTGCGTAAACTGAATATGGATACCTTCGCTGTTTTTAGACCCAAAATTATCTTTCAATTCCTATTATTAAGAACTACTGTTGCTAAAGCAACTAAGCTGCGAGTGGCTAAGCTCAACTGCGCACCTCCTCGAGAGAGTAGGCTTGCGACTTCCAAACATAAGCTTCCTGCTCTGGCACCTCCATCACAAGATCCCATCCAGGCTTGGCGGTAGTCCCAGGTATCTGGGCACGTCACTCTCAAATTTAAAGAGCCCTCTGGCCTTCTGCAGCAACAAACACCCGCCTATGATTTCTGGACGCACCACGGTTCGTTCGTCGTAAGTGATCATCCATAGAGATCTGACGTCGAACCTATTCCAAAATTATATAACCAAACTTTCAAAAGAATCTCTTTCTGAAAGATGTCCTCAGATTAGCAATGCAGTTTAATCCGTCGTCTGCCAACCTACCACCCCTGGGGGTGAAAAGTTCTACAAAAAACGACTTCACGGGCAGTTTACGCATCGCCTCGATGAGTGTGCTTTCTGCTAAGAAACACGATGGCTGGTACTCTGAAACAAAAGCGCAAGCGAAAGTTCAAGTAATGTGAGCCTTCAGCTCATCACCGAGACAATTTATTCTCAACGCGTATCTGACGCATCACTTTGGCTTTAAATATTGTTGATCTTTTCGTTAATTAAGACGAACCGGCACAGAGGTGCGATTCGGTCTCTTTTGACCGCGAGGTTGAGGTAGTCTCCAGATCCGAACCAGTTCCTTTTCGCATTCATTATTACCACGTTGAAGGCTTTCTTAAATTTTTTCCTACGACTCTCCGGACTTAGTACTTGTCAGTTAGGGCTTTGATTATGACGCTTTTTACTCCTGTAAGGAAAATAAAAAGGGATTAGAAATTAAAAATATAAAAAAGAAAAGTTGAAAATATTATATAAATTAAAAATTAAACAAAATTATAAAATTGAAAAACCAACAAAAGAGATAAACTGGAAAGCAAATAAAAAGAATTACGGTTTTGAGATTTGGCTCTTTTTTTTGTGAGGGACACTGTTAACATTTTTACCTTCAGATTCACCCATTGGTTCCCGAATTGTTCAGCATGGCACTTTTGAGTGTGTTTGGTAAACAAAAGAAGTTTGCTCTTGCTCATTGTTTTTATAATATGTTTATTGATATCAGGACAACTGGTCCCTTAATTAAATTGAACTTTAAAACTAACTTCCTTGGAATCCCTTTTATTCTTTTATCCACTTTACTCTAATAGTATTTTTAAACTTTTTTTCCTTTGCAAAATTCTGCTTTTGAATTTTAATTCTTAAAATTTTTATCTTTTAAATCCACCAATACAATTGAAGGGCCTATTGGCAATTCAAAGCATATATACGAATTAAGATGAGAGGTTTTAAGGGGTATTTCCCCTGTTGGTACCTGCAAACGGTACGCCATCCCTTCCCGGCGGAGAATTTCCGGCGCCGTTGCAGGCCGGACGATACTTTTAAATAGTAAAAGGTCGGATGGCTGTGTCCTGGTAGAAACCTGTGTGGGTATAGGTTTGGGGAGGTGGGGTTTTAGTTTTATTAACTGTTATGAAGCAATATTTTTAAATGAACATTTCTTGTAATGTATAACAACTATAAAAGAGACTTAAGAAACTTGAATTAATTTTTTTAAATTCAATTAATTTCAATTTTATTTTTTAATTCATGGCATACTTTAAAAAACAGATTAGTAAAATTTTTGAAAATCTTTACATAACTTATGATGAAAATGTTACAATTGATTCCTACAATACGCCATTTCCTTAAATGAAGAAAAATGTTCTAACAAAATAAACAAATTTATTAAGAAACAATATAGTAAATTTATTTACTCTTGCAATTTATTATAAAGGTGTATAAAATAAATTAATAATTTTACATGAAGCATGCAAGAAAAAAAGAAAATTGTAATGATTCAGTTATATATTACTACTTAACTTTTTTAATTTGCAGACAGCAGAAAGATTTTAAAGAAGTTAAAAATTATTAACTCTTATACCACTACAAAAAGTCCCATAAAAAGAGGAAATTATAAGAAATGAAACAGAAAGTTGTAATCAAAAAAAAAAAAAAAAAAAAAAAATGACAAACAAATACAAAATTAAATCAAATCTTTAAAAAAGTAACTAATATTAAGGATGAAAATGAATAAAACATATTTCAGGTTCATAGACATTCTCAGTTACTTCAGGAACAATTGAGCCAAAGTGCCAAAAGCCTCTGTGCTTCGACTATTGGACGAATTTTTTCAAATAAAATTTGATGTCAAGAAGGACGCTATTGCTATATCCATAGCAAGAATCCCGTAAACATGTCTGTGTTTCAATCGATAAGGTCACTTCCACCTGACTTTCAAAGTATAGTACAAATTTTGTATAGATGGCCTGATAAAGATTTTAAGTTACATAAAATTGAAATGGAATTAATTGCAAAGGAGAATGGGATTAGACAACTTAAAACTGATACGAATAAAGTTGAAATAAGTAATAGTGTTGTTGCCTTTGTAGTTAACCATAAAATTAACAAAGTTTCTGATAATTCAAGAGCTTATGATTGCAAGAATAAACCTAAATTTACCAAATCTAAATTTAAAAATGGGACTTGTTATGTGTGTAAAAGGATGGGTCCTTTAAAACGGCACTTGATGTAAATATCTTAACTTGGCCTGAGTGGCTGAGTGTCAGCGCTCTGGCGCTCGGTGCCACAGGTTTCGGGTGTGAGTCCCGGCGGTGCCATGGACGTTTGTAGTGGTTGGGAATCCACTTTAAGCCGTAGGTCCCGGTCTCCTATGACTGTAAGAGCGTCACGGAGCAGAAGTCAGACTTCTACCTACGGGTGATCTATCAGAACAGAAGCTGCATCCCTCTTCCCTCCTACCATGAGGGATACGACAACAACAAATATCTTAACTCTAATTCTTTAAAGTTAAATATCTTCAATGTAAAGGACAATAATGAGTACAGATTCAATAACTATACAAGCATGGAAGTTTAGTTGCAGAAATTAATATAAATGAACTAACTGACAATATGGGTGTATAAATCAGGCAGAAACTGGTTTACTCTTTGTAGTTTTAAATTCAGGATATTTATATTTTTAGTAAAACATGTCTAAAATAATAATCACTCATTGTTTTGTAACTCAGTCAGAGGACTATTCTTTTCAATCAAGAAAATTTCGATCATTGCTCGTACCTCAAAAAAAGCGAGTTAAAATTTTTCAGCAGCTAAAGCAGTGTGCTGCGGTATAATGTGGTAAGTATCTCCTCAATAAACCGAGATAAAAAGCCATAGAAAGCATGTGATTTGATATACCTGTGGTCTGATATTGACAAGAATGGCTTTAAAACTTCTGACACATCCAAGCATTTTCCATCCAATGACAGTTATTGAATTGTTTTTAAATGTTTTTAAATGTTTTTGGGCCATCGATGTTTTCTAAGGCCTTCCATACCAACGAGAGCCTTAACGTCTTTCCACGAATTTTTTTTTTTTTTTTTTCAAACTCAGTAGTGATACACTTCGATATTTCCCATTCAAAATTCCATTGAAAATTTTTTTTTCTGAATGGAAATTTCAACTTTAAAAATATATTCTCAAGTTGTTATGACAGGAATGCTATGAGCATCAAGAAGTCATAATTTTTATCAACCCTCGAATAAAATTAACACATTTATTTTTCTTTATTACAAGGCCAGTCAGTATTCCGTCCTCTAAATATGAAATAATTGAGAGCAGATCATTGGTATTTTCAAAATCGCTTTCTGTAATTACAAAGGAAATGGCGTTTTCTTAAACTTTTGTCGCTTAAATAAGTTTCATAAGTGTTTATTTAATAAAATCTAATTCTTTGAAAATAATGGAGAGATTTTAAAAAAACGAAGTACGCGTTTTTTGTTCAATTTCAAATATTTGCTGGATAGAAATAAGAAAATGAGTTCCTGCAAAGCATCACTTTGGATTTTACTTGGTAGGATATACTTAAAATTGAGTTTTTTAACACAATATTTTGTGAATTATACAATTTTTTAACTTATTTCTTAGTATTTATTAATTTATTATGCATTTTTATTTGCAGTACAAAAATTTCTTTCGTTAAACATCCAGCATCGCATAAATATTTTTCCAAACATCTAATCAAGTTAAGAATTTTTTAAACATTATTTTCATGTTTCTTTTTTCCAGTGGTTGACTTATGTTATTGCATGAATGCTTATATTTAAAAGGATTCTTAACATTCTTGAGGAAACATATTTTTTATATAATTGGTCCTGTAAACTGTTTGTTAATATAAAATACGATAGATGGCGCCACCAGCAAGGGATTTAACTGGGTCTGGTCCCTGGTTCTGGGAGTACAATATACAGGAAGGTCACTGGCTACTGGCGTACCGATTACGAAGTACCAACAGGGGGAAATACCCCTTAAACCTCCTCATCTTAATTCATAAATATGGTTATAATTATAGTTGGCTGCTTAATTAATGTTGGTAAAAACACCATATAATGTTTCAAAATTCAGTTAATGTGGTACTAAAAAAAAAAAAATTAAAAATATTAAAAATAAATAAAAGTAAAGTACAAAATAATAGAATTTAAAGTTAAGTTTAAATTCGGTACAATTAGTGACCAGGAAGAAGGTAAGCAGCGAAGTTGGCGGTGGCTCAAATATGTATTTGTAACATTAATAAATAAATAAAATATATATATATATATATATATAATCAACTGAGAGTCATCTCAAATAATGTTAAGAAAAGAAAAAGAAGCCAATAGTCCTGATTTCTTAGTTATATAAATGTATTTTTCGCCAAATTTTATAATGTTAACAGCATGTTATTGTTAAATACTTGAAGTACCAAATTGACATTTTGTGTTTCAAGAACAGTAAAGCTTTGGAATTTAATGAAATTTGATTTCTCCATTCTTGTGATTCCACCCGTTTTTTCAAATATATATATATATATATATTTTATAATGTGAACAAAATAGATGTTAAGAAAATTTGGCACTTTTAAAACTTTCTGAAACCAGTATGCAAGAAATTAGTACAGCCATAGTAAAGAAAGTTCTAGCATTAGCAAATATTTTTTTTAAATTTCTATTTTCAGCTGTATTGTTCTTATCAAATTTTCAACACCTCTCTGTTGCCTTTTCGAAGATTCTTTGTTTTAGTAGATGAAATATGACATAGGGAGCAACCAAGAAAATTGGGGTGATGGTTCCCTACTGTAAGTAGACAACTCAATAGAATTTATTTCCTTGTCTTATAATCAATAGTTGATGACAGCTAACATCGGAAAGAAACACAAGTAAGGGAGGATCATTTGATGGCAATAGAGCCATCCGGTAACTGTTCATTCTCCAATATTTTCTAATTAAGTTCCTTTTATTTATTATTTATTCGAAAATGTTGCTATTGAATTTATACTGAATATCTTTTAATTCAGTGTAAAATTCAATAGCAATATTTTCGAATTCAATTCAATATAATAGCAAAGATTGCTGTTACTGTTTCTTTTCTTGGCGTTTATGGACTGAAATTCTACCCCTACTTCTCTCTACATCAACTTATGTTTAATATCGCCTTGGTCTGTGAGTTTCAAGAACAGTTTTCATATCATTCTCTTGAATTACCCTATGAATGTAAGTACTATTTCAACGAAACGGGTTTTTTTCCTCTGATTTCATGCAGCTTGCTACAGAGTATGCTGAAATTTCAAAAAAAAAAAAAAAAAAAAAAAACTATCCCTCTTCTAGTTTAAAGATTCCAAAACTATAAGGAGCATAAGTCAAGATAGTTTTTAAAACATCGAAATCACAATTTACATTTTTTTCTTTTATATCAGTAAAAGTATATAAGGCAACTCCAATATAAATAATTCTTCATTTAAGGTAATTATTTGTTTGGCTGTATTGCTAGAAATTTACTTATTAAAATGTTTCATTTATTTGATACTTCATGCACTTGCCTGTTATTGAAAAAGGTCCCTTTTTCAGACAAAGAAAAATGGTTTAAAGACACGTTTTAAGGTTAACACTCATGAGAAGAATTTGTACTATTTTAATTTAGTGTGAATAATTTCCGTTGAACTAACTTTGAATTTCCGTTAGTTCGGAATCGTTACGTTTCCGTTGAACTCATTTCCGTTGATGACATAGATTATTCAGTCATATAAAAAAAAAAAAATAATTTGTTTATCTTAGGGTTATTGTCAAATATTAAAATTCGAAATTTATTATGAATTATTAAAAAATAAAACTGTCTTGCAAATAATGCTTTTAAAAATCTAACAGCATGTCAAGGAATCGATGTATATTAACTGTGATTTAAATATATTTTGCGTCTTTTCTTAACTCGTACCAAAATCATAAACTTCAAGACCCAAATCATCAACGAATGATACTTTCCTTGCAAAATAACTCATTCAGACATAGTTTATTATTCTAAATGAATAATTTAACAAGAACTATCATGAAAGTATCTTAGATAAGAATAATTCCTGCTGAATGAAAAACATTAAGCACGGTATAAAAATTAATTTTAAAAGCAACGAATAAAAGTATAGACAGCAAAACGGTCAAATCTGTGCGAAAAACCTAACTTCAAAACACAGTTTGTTATAAAAAACAGAATATCATGAAAATATTTTATGAATATTAAAAGTTAACTACTAGTATTAGTTAATTAAACTACTAGTATTAACAGCAACTAAATTCCGTATTTCTTCCATTCAGAAACATTTTCTTGAAATCTAAACAGAAATATTTTCCACAAGATAAATAATTTTTATATCTATGAAAATTAGCAAATATGTCTCTGGGCCATAATTTGAAACAAATGATATAGAATAAATTAATGTAAAGAAATTACTTTGAAAAATAAAACAATAACTTGAAATTATTATTAATGAAACGTACTTTACTGATACTGAAATATATATTCGATGAATTCACTCCAGACTGACTTCCAGACAAATTGTACAGAAAATCAAATTTAAAAAAGAATATTTAAAGTTAACAAAAATCGACTACCTTGAAAACATCGTTATAAAATATTGATTTTTAAGAGAACAAACATTCCATTCCATTTAATGTAGAAACGGCTCCTGCCAACTAAATTCCTTTAACAATCATTTGAAAACAATAAAATAAAAAAGCTTTAATAAAAAAGTTAATGCAGTCGGAAAGGGCTTTATAAAATTACTTTCCTGTCCTTAGATATATACTGAAACAGTATAAACAGAAATATATACCTTATTTAAACAGGTTGCATGGATTTTTCAAAATTATTCGTAAACAAAGTTGTATAAACAAAGGGTTTCCTTTCTCTAATGTTGAAATCAACATATTATTATAGCAATTCGGTAACATTTCCTTGAATATTATGTAAAGAACATCAATATTTCAGATAAATAATAGATATGCTGTTATAATCCCCGTACTATATCAATAATATGTTTAATCATATGTTACATCATAGTCCTTTCCCATCTAATTTCATTGAAATATATTCGGTTATGTTAAAAACGCATTATAAAAAGCAAAATTATCTTTATTTTGAAGACAAATGCTACTTCACATATATTCATAAAATAAATATTTGTTTAGACAAATTATTTGATTTCTTTTTAATATGACGTGAAAAATAATTGTGCAAACTAGAAAATTGCAAAAAGCCAAATAATAGCCTCATGTTCCATTTAGAAATTACAATCAATCGTTTTAGCTCATGTCATGCACTTATAATTCATTCTAAATTAAATATTTGAATTGTTGCAGTTTTTTTCTTCTGAAAAGACCATATGTAATGAAATTTACCTAATGTGATAACTATACTCATAGATAATTATATTAAAATTCTACGATAATCTATCCATCACACAAATCATTATTTTAACAACAATTATTTTCATTTTCAAATCATTAGGCGCAGAGTTCGCATCAATATCTGCTATAGTATTCCCTAAACATGCATGTGCTTTTCGGTATATACATGCTTCCACCTATTTTCATATCCAAGTTTCATATTCAAATCTGTTCAATAATTCTGAAAATAATCTGTCAAAGGTGAAAATTCTTTTAATTTTGAAAATTATATAAATCAAATTTGAAAAAAAAGATTTTAATTTTGAATGTTAATTCGCGATTTTAATATTATTTTCTTACAATTTAGTGTAATACAAAAAAATGTAATAATATGTTTATTACAATGATATTATTAAGAAGGATTATAAATTTGTTTATTAATTCAATTAACAAGATTTGTATAGTTTTATACATTGTAATACATGTATATTTTGTACTAAATAATGTTACATTTCAAAAATTATTAGAAAAATTGAATCAAAATTTATTTTATTGAATTCTGCAGATCTCTAATTTATGTTTCTTACATTTTAAATTCACATTTAAGTGTACTCAATTTTGATATTTTATGAATTAGATTAAATTTTAGATGGTACAATTTTTATCCTAATGTTGTTTTAAAAAATAAATAACTTTTAAAAAAACAAAAGACAACAAAAGAAAAAGAACAGCTAAGCTTTATTTAAGAAATAACACTTTTACGAGCACATTCTAGAAAAAAATATTGATAATTTTGAAATTCGTTATCAATACATAATTTTTGTTTGACATTCACATTTGTATGCAAAATTAATATTATAAACATATTCGCGAATAACTTTTTCCAATCTTCCTCAAAGCGAAGATTTTTATGAACGTGTATCAAGTTGAACTTACTTTTTTTTCTTCTTGAATTCTATTATGTTGAAAATGTTTTTATAGTAAAAAGAAATGATAAACTAAATCTCAATGTCTATGCACATTTGATGTTCTATATATTCATATCGCCATAAGGACACATATGTAAGTTAAATTCATTGTGATAATGTAAAAAAATGAATGCATTTAAGAATAAGAACAAATGCATTTTATAATAAATTATGTAGAAAAGCACATTTTTTATTTACAAGAATTTGTTCCATTTCTAATCCATTGAATAAATTTATAAGTTAATGCTTATAGAGCGTGTAAATTCGGTATGGCGTAAACTTGAATTGACAGCAATATTTCCTGTTTAAAATTTTACTTTCCTTATATTGTAATTGTCTACATTTTACCAAACCGTTATATTCTTTCTCACCATTCTAAGGTACGAAATATATTCCAAGAGAATTAGCATTCAATATATTCCAAAAAATTAAAATTATTATTTTAATATAACAGGAGAGAAGAATGAGAATTTTAGAATGCTTAGCTAGCTTTTAAGTTTTTTGTCAAAAATTTAAAAAAAATTTTCGAATGTTTCTATGTGAATTATTGATGTCATTAGTACTTTATTCTTCCGATTCAGCATTAAGAGAGGTTAATAGAATTTGAAAGTACGATTTGGAATTGGATAGCTCCCGGTGGAGAGAGAGAGAGATCTAAAGCGTTTAGCAGTAAAAATATTGTAAGAATTAGCATTCAATGATGGGAACGCATCGATATAGTGAGTTCGGGTGTTAGTTCTATTATCGATTGGGTTAGTTGGTTTATCAGACTCATCTTGCAATATCCATGAAATCAATGTGTTTTCCAGACACTTCAGTGGGTTGTTGATGATAACAGGGACTAGATTCATGGTTTGGAAAAGAGTTGGAGGGTGATATAACAGTTGCATTGTAGGTCCGTCGAATTCGGGAGTCTACAGGTAGGGAAATTCTACCTTCCATAAGATGATGAAACAATTTTATAACAGTAATATTGCAGTGGGGGACATGTTGTATTTCCAGGGAAGATTTCGGTGTTTAGGTGCGCTGTGCATGTAGATCTTGAAGGTTTGCATTGTAAAGGGTGCTGGTGGAGTGGGCAGTTGCTGTGACTTCTGATTGTTTGGGGAAATTTCCATCTCTCGAGAGGGGCATGTGGATAGACCTATGCTGGAGCATATTTCATCGGCATCCATTTCTAAGTCGGCAATTGTAGCTCTCTTGTCACTGTTTGAATAATAACCAAGAAATCGAAAGTGATGAAATGCCAGGTTGCGATTTGCGGAAGTCCTTGCGCGTTGCGGCTTACTTAGCGGCAGAGGGCACCTTCAGAAAAATTATAAAATTTAAAACCAAATAAAAATTATAAAATTAAAAAAGAATCACAGGTTCTGTGATGGGTCTTTTTTTTTTTGTGGGGACTTTGTTTTAATATTTTTTACCTTTCAGATGCTCCTATTGGTTCTCACCGTTCAGTATGATTTCCAATCAGCGATTTGTAAACAAAGGGTTGGGTGGTGTATTTAAGTTTTGAAATAGTTTACGGCATCGACAACTGATCCCTAATTGTACCGAATTTAAAACTTAACTTTTAAATTCTTTTATTTTTTTATCTTACTTTTTTTTTATAAATAGTATTTTTTTTTTTTTTTTGAGTACCATAAATTGAATTTTTAGAAACATTTATCTTAAATTTTTTACTAACATTAATTAAGCAGCCATTAGAATTCTAAACATATTTATTAATTAAGATGTGGAGGTTGTGGGGTATTTCCCCCTGTTGGTACTCCGTAATCGGTACGCCAGTTGCCAGTTGGCAGGCACCTTCAGAGCATAGCTCTTTGAATTTCATATCAACTGCATCAATTCGTTTCTAGGGTTATTACTGAGATTATTCCTCCGTTAAAAATTCTATACCATCAGACGTCGCTGGTAAAATGGAATTTTTACTATTGATTTAGGAAGTGGTTGATTTTCCAACCGAAAATATTCGCGGGAAACTTATTTGCTTTTCCCCTGCATTGATATAGTCTTTCTGTAATTTTATTTTTGTATACTTAATAATTTACTAAATTTAAAGAAGTTTTCAAGCTATACAATTTAGATAGGTTTTGTTTTAGTTATTAATCACAATTTCTTTCAAATATGCTGACTCGTTAAATCTGCTTCACCTAATAATAAGTATATTTAATTTAAAATTATTCATTTTTAAACTGATTTGTATCTAAATAATACCATTCTAATAAAAGTATCATATTTAATAACAGAAATTGATGAAATGTTGTTATGTTAATATTGATAGGTGTATTAATCTTAAATTTTTAAAAAAACTAGCAAATGTCGACGATTAAAAGTTAACCACAGGCATTTCTAGCCGCAAAAACAGGTAATTACGTTTTATCCTTGTTTAATGTCTCTGCTACAAAAATTTGTATTTGTATTTCCTTCGTTTATTAAAACGCGGTTTTAATACGATGACATATATGTTAGCAAAAGAAATCGACAGCATATGACGATTTTTTGTTATTTAAGGAAAGGGCTTAGGAAAACAAAAGTCGATCATTAATTGACAGAGCGCACTAAATTCTCCTTTCTCTTTAGGATCATTTTTGAAAGTTAAAAGCAATTTTCATTTAACTTTTTTTTCTGTTATTAATGCGGTAATTTTAACAAGTAATTTCATAATTTCAAAGTGTCTTTAATTTATAACATCATTATTTACTATCTAAAGACATAGGTCAACAGATACATCAAAGGAAAAATAAACTTGCACACTTGTATTGTGATATTTTTGAACTTGTTTTCCCAAAGCAGGTCCAGTTTTAGGGGAGGCGTCACTGAGTAATTTGCTTTCTGAAAACGGGGCAAAGGGTAAATAAGTTTGGAAGTCACTGCAACAAACAAATGATTCCACCAACAGACTAAATATCGGTTCCCATTGAATTTCCCCTGTTTTCCTGACTTTAATTTTCTGTAAATTTTCAGTTTTAGAGCAGATGTTCAAAACAAGAGAAAAATAATTCAACCTTGAGAAAAAAATAGTTCAAAGAAAATAAAAATGGAGAAACCATATTTAGCGATTAAAAAATAAACTCAAATCCCTGTTTCCTAAAAATATGATTTGGTTCAGAAAAAGTATCTTGAAAAGATTTCTGTTATTAAAATGGATAGGATAGATATTAGGATATGATTCATATATTAATCTTCATTTATAAAAATTCATAAGTATAGTCATCTGTATGATCTTAATGATAAAAGCCACAAGAATAAATTTCTGAGAGAGAATGACTGAGCGAAAATTGGAAACAAAGCATTTCGATTAGAAAGTACACATTTTTCTTTTTGATTGTATCTATTTTTTTTATAATTAATCAATTTCCATTCTATGGAACTGAAATGTTTTTTTAAATGCTTTAGTAGCATCGTGGTTTCATACGACCAATAGTGTTTTCCTTACTAAAAATACTATATAAACAAACCATAAGACAAATTATATTATCTAATTCAATTTTTATTTTCCATGGTTCATTAAAGATTAACAATCCTTCCAGAATTTCATTTATCAATAATTTCGCTACAGGAAATTTTACAATGAATTGAAACACGCCTTTATTCGTGATTTTTTAAATTATAAATTTTATATTAACTGGTAAGTTAATTGCACAAGTACCATTTAAAAATGTTAAATATTGTAAGAACTCTAACATAATATGTACGACACATGGTACATGATACGATAATAACCTTAATTCGATTGAGGATAATATCGATTCTGTAAAAAATATATACATGATGTATATATTTACACATGAATTATATGTCCTTGTATTGCCATCAATAATTCAATAATAATTTATTTATATTAACAGTACATTTAATGTTTAGAAATTGCAAAATTGGACCATTAAATTTTTTGAGTTTTCCTGAGCTCAAAATGAATATACTTGTTTTATATGAGCTCCATATGATATCATGAATACGGAATAGCATTTGCAAAGAGAAAGCAAAATATGCCCGAAGTGAATGGTGTGTTAAAAATACAAAAAATTGCTTTTACTTCCGACCATGGGATTTTTGGCTAAATTTAGCAAAGTGAAAACGTATGCAAACGTTACCTATATCCAGTTCCAGATGTCGTCAAATCCATAGAAAAGTTACCAGTAATCGGCTCCATATGTTATCCAATCCTGAATAAATGCTAAAAAAAAGTGATTAACAGACAGAAGTGGATGGCCGACTATTCATGAAAATTTGAAATTTGTGAAAATCTCATAAACTTTAGAGCTCCTGTACACTAGGCTCAGCTTGGCCAAATCTCTGAATCGAAAATATGTATTATGAATATGTGTTCATTTTAAACGATCATTAATAAGTATCTCTATACACATTAAGAGCATTATGGATAACTTCCAACCTGAGAATCCGTCAATGGGGAAATCTGAAAATGCTGAAATGTTGTTTTTGTGCTTCGAGGCAAGCCCGCTCTTCTCGGCCAATCTCGGAGCACACAAATTCCAAAATGTAAAAAAAAAAAATAATTTTATTTTCTTTTTATATTATCTATAGCAAACAGAATGCCTTTTAATGACTACTTGTCTCACACATGTCCAACAGTGAATTTGTTAGCTACTTCAGCGCCGGAGATGTATTATTATGGAAAAAATGAACATCATTGAAAGATACATTCAAGACAAAAATGACGGAATTTTCCATACAATTTCAAAGATTTATTTCGGGGATTTTTGGCAAACATCACCAACTCGGTAAGAAATCTCCGATTCCTGATTTCACTTTAGAATCAAAGCCCTTCATGGGTATTTTTCATTCATTGCATCCCTGGCAGTAAAATAATGGAAAACTACTAATGTATGTCTCATATTTACACAGGCAAATATGAGGCAATTAGGCTTATTTATTATACATAATAAGAAAAGAAGTTTTTAAGAATTCAGAGTATAAGATTCTGAATATTGAAATCTGTCTGAAAACGTCCGCTTTCTTTTTTATATCACATGTAGTAATATAAAATATGCCTGATATGCCTACTTGTCTTCTATAGTAGTCTTGAACCTTTTAAAATGAGGGTATGATCTCAATTGACAGTCTTTACACAGTCTTAATGCTGATCTATGTCAAGTCTAAAGAAAATGGAGCTAATTAGCAGTTATTAATTTTTCATGATCAACGAAAAACCATAACCAGACATTTTTAAAGCTATGAAAAATTGTCAGATGTCAAACTTTCTCAAGATAAACCATTTAGCAAGACACGAGTCATAAAATCTGAAGTAGTATCCCTGAATGCCAGCTGGAAGATTAATTGTAGATTCATTTGCAAATTGCTGAGCGGATAATGTTAAATGCTTACATCATGGTACTACCTCGAGTAATGATTTAAACCAGAAAAAAAGAATTCTAATCACCTCAATAATAAAAGAATAATAACCAATAGTGTCAAAAATGTTGTTTCTGAACTTCATAATAAAAAGACTGTGATCAAAGTTAAACCTAAATCTAAAAATAAAGCTAACTCTGATATTGTTAATGGTGAATTAAATGATGGGCTTCAATACCTGAATAAGAAGCAAACCACTAACATTAATTTTGCTGACAATAATAATACACATCTAATAAATTTGACGGATTGATCACTGCTCCTACTGATGATGCTAATGTAAATAACGCAATTCCTGGAAGGAAATTCACACCTATTATGGTAAAGTCCTCTACTAATCTTATGGAGATGCTTAAAGAACTAGATGAGCCAAACTTGCAGTAGAATTGAAAAATATTTCCGGATAGCTCTGATCTATACCGCTCTCTTGCTAATTATCTAAAAAAAATAACATATAATATTTTGTAATCACATCAAAATTTCTAAGACTCCTAAAGGTCGTATTCAAAAATCTTCCGAAAATATTTCTAGCTCTGAAAATGAAACTGCTCTTTTGAAAAAGAATTTTCTGTTGAAAGCGTCATTCAGTTAACTAGAATCAGAGATAAGCAGCCGCTGCCCATATGGGAATTACCTTTAGCGGAAAACTATAAAACATCAAGATTTTCAAAATTACAATATTATTGTTACCTCAACGTAATCGTTGAGAAATACAGAAAAAAACAGATGGTACTTCTGTGCTTTAAATGCAATTATTTCCACCACAGTTCGAATAACTGTGGTTTTAAAGCACGACGAAAAGGACACTCCCATAAGAAGTATTAGAAGAAAGTTAGATCTGCCGACTCGCATAAACACTGGAGAAAATGACACATTGCTGCTTGGCGAGGTTGTCCAAATTCCCAAAGGTCATGCCTAATTCATCTAATCAGTCCAGAAGTCCGAAATATTTACCCACCAGACAGGTTACTTCCAAATTTTAATTACTGCCTCGCAAAATAAGCCTTAATTCTCCTTTGTTGAATTGGCATTTGTCAAGCAGACTAGTAATTGTTTGTATACGTTTTGAAGTTTGAACTTTTTCCTCCACTTTTTCATGATAAGGTAACGAGGTCAATTCACGACTATTTTGTTTACGTCCAGCAGAGTGCAATTTGGAAATTTCTTATGTTATGTGTTTTTTATTTTTTAATTACTTTTTTCCTTTTCTTTTTAATGAGTTAAATATAAAAATAATATTTAATTTTTATCTTCTCTTGGGCTCAAACCAATGCATATGCTCAATATCTCAATGAATTATCCTTAAAACTATCCACTATGCCTGTTGTCAGATGCCGTTCCTCTCTCGACCAGTGAACATGGTGTACCAAACTGTAAACTCCAACAAAGCCTCTCCTCGTTCATCCCTCAAAAAATGCAGGGGAGATTTTGCTGCCAAAGCGGATCTGCTGGTCTTTCGACTGTATCCAGAGCGACAGTTACAGTTTTCAAAATTGCTAGGCATGGAGCCCTATACCAAACTTCCCAAGATACTGATCAAACCCATACAGTAATTGGACAACAGTGACATTCGACTAGGATTCGCATGGGACAAGACTATTTTCCTCATGAAAAAAATGTCTATATTTTTTGAACGAAAACGGTCGGAGGCGAAGAAGATCAAATTATTCAAACGACGCACACTCAGATGTAAGTGATTTCCTTGCATGAGTTACCCGCAATTAGTTTCTACTTAGAGAAGCAATGTGATTTTGAAAATTTTTTACTGCAGCCCAGCACCTGCTACAGTTTTTCATATGGACATGTCTATATTCTGTATAGGAAAAAAAAACCCAAATTTTTCTTCTCATAAAGGCTGCTGAATTCACTTCAAATATTGTATCTCTTCAGCCGCCCTAAAAGAGTTTAACATTTTAGACGAACCGATTCACATTTACCCGAGTGATGTCCTTCTGACAAATAAATGCCGGCACATGGACAAGGATAACGAGAAAAGAGCAAAAATGGAAGATGAGTTCTTTCAACCGTCGATAGACAATGAATCGTGTCAAGATTAAATGGAAAAATTTTTTCAAGATTCGTCCCTGACTGCTGAGGAAGAGTGCACAATGACAGTAGATCAGGAAAAAGTTTTTCCAGCTTTGGACTATTTGGTTGGTATCTTATGACCCATCCAGATGAACTCAAAAGTTATATTACATTCATCTGTATGTGGACGCTATCGAAGAATTTAGAGAGAGAGATTTGAAAACTAAAGAATGATTATGTGTTGATTGTAAATGATATGAATAAAAGGTTGACATGAATTATCTATTAACAATTATTATCTATGTTTTAGAAAAAAATTATTTTTGGGACTTTTAGGCCAATCCACTCCATTTGTTCAAACCTCTCAGCCCTCAAATTTCAAATTGTATAAATGAATTCCTTTTCTTTTATTTTTTATTTTATATATACACTCATGTCCATAAATTAAGGATAATTAGAATCACACAGAAATTGAACTCTAAAATAAAAATTTCAGAATTATCACACACATCTTGAAGAAGAATATGCAAATTATAGGAAACCACCAGATGGCGCGGATAGTACGTCACAATGACGAGAGTGTAAGAGAGTGGTATATAAGGAATGGTGGCAAAGAAGTAAAATTGTTCACAAGCGCTTTAAAAGCCTTTCAGTGCAATAACCGCATAGTTATGGCACAAAGGAAGCATTTGGATGATTTTTTACGTGGTAGAATTATCGGACGACTGGAATGTGGACGTACAAAGCTGGAAGTATCCGAGGAACTTGAATTGCCCAGAGTGTCATCTCCAGGCTTTGGCAACGATTCCAAGATGATGGTAATGGGAGTAGATGTCACAGCACAGGTCGCCCCCGAGTTACAACGCCGAATGAGGACCGGTATTTAGCAGTTACTGCCAAAAGAAACAAACGGAGCCAGCATCAGACCTGTCTCGTCAGCTCTCTTCAGCTACCGGTACGACAGTTTCAAGACAGACCATGTACAGACACTTGGGGCACATTGGTCTGTATGCTCGTAGGCCTGTCAGATGTGTTCCGCTTACCGCAACTCACTGTCGCCTGCGATTAACCTGTAGTAGAGAGCATGCATTGTAGACACCGCAACAGTGGTCTGGTGTGATGTTTTCCGACAAGTCCAGGTTTAGTTTGCAGTCTGATTCTCGCCGGACTTTCATATGGAGAGCGCCAGGTGCCCGTTACCACCAAGAGAACACCATTGAACGACATCGTTACGGTGGTGCAGGATGGCTCGTTTGGGGAGGAATTATTCTTGGTTCCCGAACTGACCTGCATGTTCAGAGTGTAACGATGACAGGCCACATCTATCAGGATGTCATTCTGGAACAACATGTACGTTTGTTTCGGGGCGCCATGGGGGCTGAATTTCTGTTTATGGATGGCAACGCCCGTCCTCACCATGCAAACATTGTAGACGAATGCCTTCAATTGGAGGATATCAATATATGGATTGGCCAGCATACTCACCAGACTTGAATTCAATAGAGCATGTGTGGGATATGCTTGGCCGACGAATTGCAGCCCGTCAACCCCCTCCCACCTGTCAACCGGAACTTCGGAGGGCATTGCTTGATGTGTGGTGTAATATTCCCCAAGATCAGATTGATAATTTGATACTCAGCATGCCTATGCTTTGTAAGGCCTGTATTGCATCGTCCGGGAAACATACTCCATATTAACCATCATACTAACCCTGTTACACTGTTTTTTGTAAGTAGGTTCTTTTTTGAAATTTGCTCCAGGGTGTAAAAATCGCAATTTTTATTTATTATGTCAAACATATAGCATTTTTTGCTCTTTTACCTTTTGTTTAATAAATAGACTTTACAAATAAGTCAAATTTGTTTTGCTTCTGTCTCTTTCTTTGCCTGAACTTCATTATCCTTAATTTATGGATATGAGTGTAGTAAATAAGATGCTTGTCATGCTTCTTTGCCTCACATACATGTAGTATTAACTCATTGAAAATAAGCGTATGGACCTAATTTATAGTTGACACCCATAGGATTACTGACTACTTCAAAAAGGGGAGAATGAAATTTTTTCTTCAAAGGAACAATGCGCATCCGTGCGTTTTTCTTTTCGGTTATTGTATAAGAAGCTCATTTACAAGTCAGATCCTAACCATCCACATATCCATATGGCTAATAACAACAAAGGAAAAAAGTCAGCATCGCCAGCTGCGAAATTTACTGAGGAAGAAAATGGAGCAAGTGGTGTTTTAGGGAGGAAATTCGCCAGACAGAGGTGAAACATGGAAGAAATTTGGCTCTTGCAAAATCCTTTGGAATCTTAGAATTTTAAGAGAAAATCCATTTTGTAAGACGCCAGAATTACTTGAGATAAATACAGAGCAGATTTGGAACTATTAGTAGCGTCTAGATAAAGCTACAGATTAATTAGGTATTTATGTAGGAAAAAATATTTTCTAATTGTGGAACATTTTAATGTTCGCCACATTTTCTCTGAGAGATAGCGGAATATTTGCTTTTGTAAATTGAAAGAAAATTCAGATAAATGTTTTGGAAGAGGGAACTGAAGTGGAATGATTTCGCTCCTGCTTGTAGATTTTTAACAAGTAATTATTCTGTACAAGTAATGAAATTACACGACAGAAATTCATATGCTAAGTATATTTAAATTCTGTTACTTCAAAAATTACACTTAGCTATTATTTTATTTAACTGTACATTTTCTTAACATTTATTTATGTTGAAGAACATGGATGATATGAAAGTCAGAACACCAGAAAGTGCTACCAATTAGTTTGAGAAAGAAGGTACATTGGGCAGACAGCTAATTCTTCAAATGATACGTACCTTCCCTTGTTGTCTAGATATGGTATATCAGGGTCTCTATGGTGCACCTTTAGTGATGAACTAACAAGTTTTTAATCATTGCTAACTAATACATAGAAAATATATTTGGTGTAACAATATAATAGAAAAGTAAAATTATGCACGCACTTACAACTTTTGTTAAATTTTGTTTGTTATGATAAAAATATTTATGTTTAGCTATAACTAATTTAATCATATTTAGCTATAACTAATGTAATCATGTTAACATGTAACTAATCGCGAGTTAACTTAGCAGACAAGGTATTAAAATTGCTCTGCGGAATGTTTCCTTACGTACAATTTCACTTTTGTTTGTCTATATATCATTTTTTGTCATGATTCTCTTCCCTTTCGAATTCATTTTCGAAACAGTTTCGTAACTCTCTCTCGCACATCAGACACATGCGTACCAACTTCCAATGTGCAATTTCGAGTTGCTGAAAAGAGATATAAGATGCAATATAGATTTATAAAGATTTATATAGATTTTCAAACAAATTAACTTTTACACAAGAGAGAATCTGATTATTAATTTTTTACAGTAACATTTTTTTTTTTTCAAACAAATTTTGTCAAACAAGTTTTTTTAAAATGCTGTTCATTTAATCATTTTTTATGCATAAAATGAAAAATATTATGAAATGCAAATAAAGAACTTTATGGGAAAAGTATTTTTTTTTTGTTATGAAACTTGTTGAGTAATGTTCTAAAAAAAATATAAATTGTTTAAAACTTAAAAAAAAAAAAAAATACAATGAAATTATAAATTATTCTCCAAAATAAGAAATGCAGTTTTCAGTAATGTATGTTTGTAAATTTTTCTTCATAAAACTTGAATAAAAATGTAATTTTTTATTTTTAAATTGAGTTTATCAAAAATGTTACTTAACAAGTTTGTTAATTATTTAGTTTAAAATTATATTTTTTTATAAATAATTTTGCATTAATATTTTTATATAATTATTGAAAAAAAAAATTAATAGATTAATTATTTTTGAAAATTGGAAAATAGATTAAAATAGAATAAATTTAAAGATAAATTTTATTTCAGATGAAAAAAAAAAATATTGAATACTTTTCTGTACTAAAATCAAGCAGAAGTTTTTAAGAAAACTTTTGAGTTGTCTGGTAAATTTTAATGATAGACTTTTTCAATCAGAACAAACAAATAGAATACAGACTTTTAGTTTAAAAAATAAGTGTTAAACATTTTTTTTTCGTACTCAATGGGATTTACATTACTATTACTAATCGAAACTATTAATGAATAAATATATTCTAAATGAAAACTTGAAAAACGTTACATTATTTACTCAAAAAATATTTGAAAATAATTTTTCTACTAAATATTTCGTAAATTTTGAATGAAAATTCATTATTTAACAAAATCTACTTTTAATCCTTTTTTTTTTTTTTCTTTGTATTTTCTAACCATTTTCCTACCATTTTGAAATACTGAAATGGTATCATCAATGTATTTATGTTTATATTTTTAAATAGATGATATATCAGATTGGGACAATATAACTACAAGTAAAAGAGAAACCTTCGACTTAAAATAATTAAAATGTTTTGAATCTTCAGATGACTTTAAAATGCAGTTTGATATACAATATATTTATAATTCCAAAAGATTCATAAAATCGAAAATATTAGAGGAGCTTCAGTAATTTTAATAAGTTAATTTTATCACATCTCACAGGGTTTTAAAAATAATGATACTTAGCATTTCTACACAAGAAACGAAATAATCTAAAAATTTTCCTTTGATCTGATCGAAAACTATATTAACAATGTAAAAAAACTATTTGAATACCAAGAGGTTTAAGCAAAAAAGTAAAGCTAAATAAAAGGATCTGCTTAAATACGCATTCGCTAATCTCGCGAAAAACATGGGTACTTTTCCGTTAGCCGGAGGCAAGTAATAAAGAGTTTAATGTTGAACGTTTTCATTTCTTTAATTTATGTTTCTTGATCTTATAAAAAAATAATTCTAAATGAAAGGAGTTATGAAAATGAGTTATATTGTTGATTTGGTTATATAGGTTTGTTGCGTTAAAACGAAATCTCCAAAACGAAAATCCGATGTTCACGATATTTACGCCGTCTAACAGAAAAGTACTGAATCTATAACATAAAAGTATAAAACACCGTAAATAATTGGCATATAAAAATACTAATAGAAAATGAAAATTTTAACTTTTTAATTTACTTTTCAGTATCTTAAATGTGACATTACACAATAAAAAAAACAAAAAAATAAATCTTTCAAAGTCCATGTCAGAATCCGAAGGTTCGTAAAGTTTGCATATTCACTTTCACTCATCGGGATGTTTGTTTGCAAGCTATCATCACTTTCAACTTTACAGGAATTTTATTTATCATTTCGGCTTATATAAAGGATTTTGAACATTGAGTAATATTTTTGAAGAAGAAACACACTCTAGGCCAACAAAATTACATTTGGAAATATACTGTATTTAATTTACATTTTTAGTTTAGTTTTTAAAAAATTTTGCCCTCTCTTTTTTTAAATATATTATATATACTACTTTATTTTCTCTTCGCATAAATTATATATATACATATATATATATATATGTGTGTGTGTGTGTGCGTGTGTGTGTGTGTGTGTGTGTGTGTGTAAGGAATATAACAGCATATAAATATTAAAATCAAAATAGAAATGCCAGGGAGGGAAATAGAAACTCTATCAGTTTACTTGACAAAAGCCACAACAGTATTCGTCACAAGTAAATTATTGTGTGCCTTATAGAAATGAAATGAAATTCTATAACAAAACTACAATAAATACGAAGATCCTGAAGTGCCTCACTTTTCAGATACTTCAAAAAACGGAGAAGTTCATTTATAAGTAGTCAAATCAGAAAAACCTCAAAAAACCTGCTCATGGAGCACAGTAAAAAAAACAAAAAACACAAGAGATTGTAAAATGCATGATATTGGAATAAAGAGACAATGGAATAGAATATGCTAGATTTGCGATAAAGTCTTAAAAGGACTTTCGCTCTGCCCCCTATACTATAACAATATCATAGAATAAATAATTGGATTGAACAATCTATAATTTACACTGGACTCATGAGTATAGCTACATTCATGCATATACTGAATACATGTATGGAAAGAAAAAGAGAGAGAAGTAGAGTAGGAATAGGAAGTAGAATTATCAATATTCGTATATGCATTTTTACGTCACTCTAAAATAATCACATATTAATATAGATATACAAATATCATAGAATCATCCATTGATTTCCATCTCCAAAATGCATAATGATTCTAGCCACGAAACTGAATATCATGACACTTGTACATTCATTAATATGTAAATAGCAAGCACTCCATAAGTGGATCGAAAAAAAAAGAAAAGAAAAGTCTTATTTCAACCGACAGCAATGTGTATCCCCTCTATGTATCGCATAGCTCAGCAAAATGATTCCGGTAATTAATTAAACTCAGAAATGTTTTGAAAGAAAACACTATTTAATTAAAACCCAAATCAGCTCTTAAATGCAGCACCCTTTTCTCCTCCAGGACTCATTCGAAAATTCACACCTTCTCAGATTAATCCACAATGACGCGATATTAAACTGTCTGCAGCTTTTAAATTTAAATGTTGTTTCAGACATTGGTCAACCTATCTGGCATGAGATTGAAATTCTGCTGCTAGGTAAAACCTCGATTAAATATGCAGAGTGTTTCATAACAACTCTGTCTTCATTATTAAAACAATGCCTGACATAGACCAAGGGACCAAGAAGGCCCAAATGGTGGAGGAAAGGGAATTTCGGGATGGCAGAAACTTCGGCTTCCCATTTATTGCAATCAAATGATTCAATGAGCGCAACATTTGTTGAGAAATGAGTTCTCAAATGAATTAAAAAAGAAAAGATGTCACAATAAATTTTAGTAATATTTCAGTTCTAAAATCTGGCACAATAAATTTGACAAATATTACAGTTCTGAAATCTGTCACTTATACAGTAACCTCTCTTCAATCCATAACGTTTAGGACTATGGTCGTGCGTTATTATTGAAATCATATTGTATACTTCTTATATGTTAAAGAAAAGATGTCACAATAAATTTTACAAATATTGCAGTTCTGAAATCTGCCACTTATACAGTAACCTCTCTTCAATTCAGAACGTTTGGGGACCACGGTCGTGCCGTATTATTGAAATCATATTGTAAACTTCTTATATGTTAAAGAAAACATGTAACAATATATTTCACAAATACTGCAGTTCTGTAATCTGACACAATAAATTTGACAAATATTACGGTTCTGAAATCTGCCACAATAAATTTTTCAAATATTACAGTTCTTAAATCTGCCACTTATACAGTAAACTCTCTTCAGAAAAAAATTCAATGTACGTCTCAAATCAAAATCCTTTTTCTTCAAAAAAAAAAATTGCATTAATAAAGATTCGGTTAGTAAAATTATTGACATGAAATTTAGTATTTTCTTATTATAGAAATAACATTACATTAATGCATTGATTATAATAACGTGATTAATGCAAATAGACAATATAATTAATGACCTATTCGTCGCCTCATTGTAAGGCACACTAAAAGCTTCAGGTTTACGTCTTCTGGTGGTATATTTTGCTGTCCCTGCTCACAGAAATGAGGAGGCTCGATGAAGGGCCAGCGTATGCAAATCATTATAAAAAGCATTATAAAGAACGGGGTCTTTTAAATATTTTTAAAAATTCTAATTCATTTTCTGCTATTGTTTATCTTGATTAACAATTATACACTCATGTCCATAATTTAAGAATAATGAAGTTCAGGCAAAGAAAGAGACAGAAGCAAAACAAATTTGACTTATTTGTAATGTCTATTTATTAAACAAAAGGTAAAGAGCAAACAGATGCTATGTGTTTGACATAATTAATAAAAATTGCGATTTTTACTCGCTGGAGCAAATTTCAAAAGGAACCTGTTTACAAAAAACCAGTATAACATGGTTAGTATGATGGTTAATATGGAGTATGTCTCCCGGACGATGCAATACAGGCCTTACAACGCCTAGGCAAGCTGAGTATCAAATTATCAATCTGATCTTGGGGAATATTACACCACTCATCAAGCAATGCCCTCCGAAGTTCCGGTTGACAGTTGGGAGGGGGTTGACGGCTGCAATTCGTCGGCCATTGCATATCCTACACATGCTCTATTGATTCAAGTCCGGTGAGTATGCTGGCCAATCCATACGGGTGATATCCTCCAATTGAAAGCATTCGTCCAGAATGTCCGCATGTTGTTCCAGAATGACATCCCGATAGATGTGGCCTGTCATCGTTACACTCTGAAAATGCAGGTCAGTTCTGGAACCAAGAATAATCGTTCAATGGTGTTCTCTTGGTGGTAATGGGTACCTGGGCGTTCTCGATATGAAAGTCCGGCGAGTATCAGACTGCAAACTAAACCTGGACTCGTCGGAAAACATCACACAAGACCACTGTTGCGGTGTCCACAATGCATGCTCTATACTCCAGGTTAATTGCAGGCTACAGTGAGTTGCGGTAAGTGGAACACATCTGACAGGCCTACGAGCGTATAGACCAATGTGCCCTAAGTGTCTGTACACGGTCTGCCTTTGAAACTGTCGTACCGGTAGCTGAAGAGAGCTGACGAGACAGGTCTCATGCTGTGCTCCGTCTGTTTCTTTTGACAGTAACTGCTAAATACCGGTCCTCATTCGGCGTTGTAACTCGGGGGCGACCTGTGCTGTAACATCTACTCACGTTTCTATCATCTTGGAATCGTTGCCAAAGCCTGGAGATGACACTCTGGGCGATTCCAAGTTCCTCGGATACTTTCAGCTGGGTACGTCCACATTCCAGTCGTCCGATAATTCTACCACGTAAAAAATCATCCAAATGCTTCCTTTGTGCCATAACTATGCGGTTATTGCACTGAAAGGCTTTTAAAGCGCTAGAACAATTTTTACTTCTTTGCCACCATTCCTATATATACCCCCTCTTACACTCGTCATTGTGACGTACTATCGCGCCATCTGGTGGTTTCCTGTAATTTGCATAGATGTGTGATAATTCTACAGGTGAAATTTTTATTTTGGAGTTCAATTTCGGTGATTCTGAATTATTCTTAATTTATGGACATGAGTGTACAAAGGTAAAAAAAAAAAATTATTATTTTTAGACTCTTAACGCTCTCATAAATTATTGCATATATTTGTAAAAAAGAATGCTAGATTTAATTAGAGGTCGATGAAAATAAAGTCAATGGTTTTTTTCATAATTTCAGGTCTTATAATCAATAGTAGGTGAAAAGATACGCAAGATTCGATTTATTGATTAAATACAAGTTTGTTTGTATCCCTTAAAAACATTATTAATGAAATTTTCTTTTAGAAATAAAAAAAAATAATTTGAGGCTGACGCAACAGTAAGAAAGGAAAATAAGAATAAGACAAATGTGACAGCAAATGAGGAAAATAGTTCGGAAATGAAGTACCCATAAACCCCCTTAAATGTACCCTCATATAATAAAGTTTCACTGATTTCAATATGTATTAATGATTGCTTGATGAAACGATCAATTAATCAAAAGGCGAAACTCAAGATTTTCATAATTATATAATTTTTAGAGGGGGAGGGGATCCCAAAAATCAAATTAGCTACTATATTTTAATATTCTTTAATTGTTCTGTATCATTCAATAAAAGTGAAAAAAAAATCTATGTATTTTTGAGAAGTCTATCATATAAAATGTGTTTTTTTTTTAATAGCTGATGACTCTAAAGTTATTGAGATTAATTCGGTTTCGTAAAAGGAAAAAGAAAAGAAAAAAAAGAAAGAGTAGAATAGCAAATACGACCACTAGATGACAGTGCAATATAAGATATTCTATTCCTAAGAATCATATGTTACTCTGCTCTTGAATAAAAGTAAAAAATTTTTTAAAAAATACTGAATAATATTTTTTGCAATTATAAAATGCGAATACTTTGCTGTGTTTATTGTTTTAACGAATGTTAATATAAGAATGGATGCTTTTTTCTTCCATTATTTTTTAAAATTTTTGATTAAACTGTCCTGTTTATCATTGTTTTATTCTTTTAATATTGAAAAAAAAAAATAGAACATTGAAATATTTTTTAATATTTAAAAACAATTTTTATGGATTTTATGTCTTCAGATTTATTGTGAGAATTCTTTACTATCTGCGAAAAAAATTCCCTTCTTTTCTCCAAATGCAATATAGAAATCTTTCTTAAATGTTAGTTTCTTTAAAAGAAGATCATTTACTCATGAAATGAGTTTGTATGACAAGTATAATTAAATCTAGAATTTTGAACATGTATTTAAAATTGAAATTAAGTAAGCTTGTTTTATGCAGGCTACATAACTTACATATGAAAAATAAAAATTGATGTTTTAATAAAATATTTACAACTTCAATATTGTTAAAAACATTATACAGCTTGAACAATAAGTATCAAATTTTAACAGAATTTAAATTTTTATAATTTTAAAGCTACCTATATACAAGTTTTTTTTTTTTTATACATTTACGATTCTATTTATTTGAATACTAAATCCAAAGAGACTGATTGTAAAAGATTTTAGAATGGGAGTGTTTTGAAATTCTTTTTACGTATTAATGAGAAAAAAAAAAAAAGGATTATATTAAATGTAAAGATGATATCGAGTATGAGTAATGCGTATAAGATTAAAAATGATTTATTGCAGATCTATGTTTTCATTATATATGTATATGGGATATTGAAAACATAAATTTAAATTTCTTAAGTAATCAAATTTAAAACCTTTAATATATTTTACAATTATGAAAAAAAAAAAAATTGTATATAATTTTCGCATAAAATAATTTAAAGACATTTACGTACTTTGGTTTTTTAAATTCCAATTAAAGGTTATTATTATTCAAAATAGAAATTTTAATTAAGAATTACACAAGGATAAACGTTTTTATAAGTTTTTAAATTGAATATAATTCAGTTTCTTTCTTTTTAAGCTTTTTATCTACAATTTTTGAAAAAGTATATCATAACATTATATTAAAACAAAATGTCTCAAATTTTTTTGAATTTTTTTTATACTTATAACCAAAAAGTAATTTTAAAGTAAATCCCCCTTCTTTCCCCCACCCAAAAAAATTTCAGCACAATACTTGTCAATCAAGTATATAAGCGATATTATGTATTTAAAAACAAATATACTGAAAAAATAAAATCTGAATAAATTTTCCAAAAAATATATTTTTAGTAACTCCAATATTTTAACATATAACAGATGATCTAACATATAACATATGATAATAATTAAAAAATAGTATATGATGAATACTAATTTCTTTAAAGCAAGATGCTTAAAACTTAATGAATAATAAAATGCTAAAAAAGTTAGAAAAATTATTTTTTTTTTAATCTCTTTAATATTTTTAATATTAAAGGTTAATTTAATATTATTTATTTATCCCTTTAATGTATTTTCAATGCATTTTAATTCATCCTTTATTCGAGTAAAAATATTTCAAATTAAATTTTTAAGAAATTAAATAAAAAATACTGTTTTATGTGAGCCCTAAACTAAGTAAAACCTAACAATGCTTTGACAGTTTTTTTTTTTTTTAAATAATATTTGACTTAGAGTATCGTTAAAAACAGCATTGTTCCAGTAGATTTCAAATATATCTGCAGTTATGTTTAATGATAAAAATCAACTATTTGTGAATGCATCTCAAATTTCTCTCATTAATTTCAATCTATTTTCCTTTATTTCTCTGAGAAATCCTTTCTAAATTAAACCAGGTTCCACTCACTCTTTCTAATGATTTCATTTCAAGGAAAGATTTCGTCTCGTTAAGTGTAAAATGAAGATTTAATCAGCTTGAATGGAAATGCTTTTAATACATTGCATGAGCAGCTCATGAAATGTATCGCAAGCCAATGTTATTTAAGGAAATTTTCAACAATGGTCAATCTAAATTGCTTATACCTGTTTGAATTATTGCATATTTTTTAAGAACCTTAACACTTCTATGGGGAAAATAAATAAATAAATAAATTGAAAAACACAGTGGTAGAATATTTTTAAAAATGAGAAATGTTTATTTGCAAAATGATTGATTAATCTGAAACCTAAATACTTAAGTTTTTTCTATGATCGCATAGATTAGTTTATCGGAAATATTGTCATTATCAGACATTTTTTAAGCCGTAAATTATTTTACTATTTCTAACTTAGCTGACATGCATTTTTTAGATTCAATTGGAAATAGAAGCCAACAAAGCCTATGGAAGAAAAATCATTGCAGTAAAGACGAATATAGACGCAATATAGACGAATACACAAAATTTAAACATTATCAACAGAAATTTAATCAGAAATTTAAACATTATCAAAATTAAATACATCACCAGATATTTTTTTTTCACTCTAGATAAGAAGGATTTCTCCCTGTAAAGAATGTCAAAATGACTAATTTAAATTTAAAATTTCAAAATTTAATTATAATTTAATAGATAAAGTATATGTACTGTAATACACTTATTATTTAAAGGACCACAATAGGCCTGACAATCTCTTCTCTACACCGTTGAACTATTATAGTTCCATTCCTGAAAATATGTAGGTTGGTGTGGCCATTGGTATAAATATCAGCCCAGATCATCACTCAGTCTCCGCTGAATAGAACACTTTCTTGCACAAATGCAGGAATATTCTGTCTACAGTTCTCTCCAGATGAAAATCCGCCTATTGTTATGTTGTACACTAAAGGGGAACTTGTCCGTGCAGAGATTGTTGCTCCACTCATTTCGTTCCCATCTGATATATTCTGTGCTCACATCCTGCTGACAGCAAGGTGGTCCTGTGCCGACGAAATACAAACCATAGATCTGCTATCATACAAACATGTCGGTTTCGAACAGGCTGCGTCGAAATTCTGGTACAAGTAGCCTTATGAAGGTGCTGTTGCAGGGAAGGGGCTTTCATAGTGCTGTTTCTTTTCGTGGTAAGTGTTAAATATCGAACCTCATTTTGTGTTGTTGCATACTTACGATTTTTGCTCCAATTCATAGTAGAGAAGTTGAGAATTCGTTAATGCTTCAGCTACAACGGATGCTTTTGACCCACCTCTGTTTGGCGAATGACCCCCTCCCAGGTTGGTCATTCAACTACGCCATCTTGCTGAGACATCATAGTCACTATTACAAAATATTCAACATGTGGCAAATGTTTTTAATCTCCTCCTACAGAAGGAATACATTCGCTACATACAGGTCGCTATACATTCTTTATACACTGTGTGGACATGATGTTGTCCTGGTTAGGGTCCGTGACGTTATCCGAAAAGGCGGCCAAGCAAATAAAACTCCATTTCAAATTTTGGCGGAAAATGGTTCTTTGGGCCCCTTAATTCTCGCAATGATGCATGAATAACGTTAGTCTTAAGGAATTTTCTGAAGAATTTGGCTTTTGTTTGAATTGTTTTGTAATTTTGTTTTGAATGGCTTTTCATGTTTTGGGTTGAATTTTAAGCAGTTGTATTTCCAATGGCCAGAAATACTCGCAGTTGCTTTGATCTATTCCTTCTTTTCGAAGTTTCATATTTATCACTTTTGGCATTTTCCGGTGCCTATTCAGCTGTATAGTGCTTCTTATTGTATTTGAATACTTCATTCTTCATTTATGCCCAGAATTTTCAAACTGTGATATGATGTACAGAGTTCAGACTAAGTACATAATGTTCTTTCCACTTTATCCATAACTGCTTTAAGATATTTGTTTGATATCATTTTCTTCTTAGTAAAGTCTCCTTTGTTGAAATCTTAGTTACCAGATCAGCAAATTGTAATGGATAATTGAATTAAGTTTTTCCAAAAAGAAGGAAATGATCTAGTGTCAGAGGTTCAGTTTCCTCTAAATCATTTTGTAGTGTATGTTAGAGGACGCATGTTTACAACAGTTTCCAGTTTTTTGCATGGATTGTTAAAGGATCTTTTACACACTTCACTAATCGTTCGTAGAAACCTCCCGCCATTTGGCATGCTGTGTGATGAATTTCCAAGTTACACCTTGATAATGAAATCTTT
Organism: Caerostris extrusa; assembly: GCA_021605095.1. Lineage (NCBI taxonomy): Eukaryota > Metazoa > Arthropoda > Arachnida > Araneae > Araneidae > Caerostris > Caerostris extrusa. Next base: position 30,265 of record BPLR01014183.1, read on the forward strand.
CATTTTTTTTCTCTTCTACTATTTTAAGAAAATTCTGCAATTTCTTTTCAATAGGCCATGCATCATAGTCCTTAATCAGCCAGGATGGACCAAACCACCATAATTCATCTTTAAGAAAATCAGCAAGATTGTCTCACTTTCTACAATACCTCCAATACTTAGTATTGCTCAAGTTTTGTATTTCTACAATTCTATTACTTACAAAAGATTTCCATGTGCGGAATGAGCCATTAACCCAATGTACGGCAATATTGGAATCAGTCCATAAATATATTTATGAATTTAATTTCTACACTGACAGCACTCGAATAATAAATCTGGCTTCAACCACGGCACCCATTAATTCTAATCTAGGCAATGTCATGCGTTTTATAGAGCTAATCGACTTTTAGAAGTCACAATGGCTGTCTCTCCTTTCTCATCTTTTCTAAATCCTAGAAATATAACAGCGCCGAAAGCCCTTTCACTGGCATTACAAAAAGCAATGTATTTCGCCGCTGCCGTAACTGAAAATTATGGAAATAGCATATGGAAAACTTATTCTTATTTAAATATTAACTGTTCACACCAAGTTATCCCATTTTATTCTAAACCCTCTAGCAAATTTTCATTAGACTAATTTAATTCTTGATGCTCAACTTTTTCTACAATTACTAAGGTCAAGTAGTCATTGATTGCTGCTTTGTAGTTTTTAAACAAAGATGGTTAACCAAATATTCATATCTCCTTTTTCTAACTTCGTAATTATTCCGAAGGTAGATATTATCAAATGTTCTAGGAAGTTTAACTTCATATCTACCATACCTAAATGCAATTGATTCATGAAATTGTTCTAACATTTGTTTATCGTACAATTTTTTATCCATTAGATCATCAAACCCAGAGTTTCACGATCGCCAAATTTTTAGAGTGAGATTAAGGTTTTATCGTCTTTTTACCTTCATCCTAAACTGAAACATACATTGCATTTACTGGATCATTCGAATTGAAGGAATTAGAAAATCATCCTTGCAATGTTGATCTTTAGTTTCATTTAAGATGGCAGTTAGCGAAAGACGTTTATATTTTCCAGTCATGATTGTCCAATAGTAATCAGCACCTATCAAGCTATCTATTTAATTTCTTGATTTAGATCACGAGAAACATCCGATAAATCTATTCCCAATTTCGTAATTTTATCGCGCAGTTCTAAAGTAGGTGCAGCCATTATATTTGGGCATATGGTTTCAGTTTCTAAAGCTTCTATGATCATTGTATGTTCGGTTTTCTCATCTGTCGATAAGAAACGTACTCTATTCTTAATAGTAGACTGAATATCTTCTTTTCCACCAAAGGCAATAATTTTTAGTTTTTCTTGACCCGTGACCTGCCTAACATTTACAATTTCGTTTTTATATACTACCCGAATCCAGGTGTCTCATTCCCATTAGAAGGGATCCGAGTTAAAGAGGATAGCATTATTTTTTCTTCTTTCTTCGATTTATCGCTGTTTGTTTGGCTACATAAAGAGTTCTGATGGTCACTAAATTTACAAATACCGCACTTAATATGAATAGCTTTACCGCAACGTTGTATATGGAATTTTTTGGAAACATCCGAAACATTTACCTTGTTTACGCAAATAATTATTATGTTCTTCTAAATTTAAATTACAACTATTAGATCAATGTTTACCATTGCAAAATGAGCAGTTTACTTCTGTTAAGGCATGCATGGGAGTTAACGCATGTTTATCTCTCACTGAATTAGAATGCGTTGGAAAAAGTTGTTTTTCCTTATTTTCATATAATTTTATGTTCTTAAAGTCAACAGAAGTTATACACAATGATTTTCTCTCGCTTCTATTTCATTCTTTAAAAAAAAAAAATTAATAAATCTTTTACATTAGATTCCTCTTTGCCATTTTTTTCTCTGTTAAACTGTAAAACATAATTACAAGAAACACATTAATACAAAATAGGTAGCAGTAATAATCCATATGAAACTGAGTTGACTGCTAGCGATTCAAGACTTCGTATTTGCACATTTATTTCGTCGTATAGTTTTCTCAAAACAAATATGTCATTTGGTGTTCGAACTGGTTTTAAATTTAATAGGCGATTTATATGAGCGGAAACTAAAATTTCTTTTACCAAATCGATCTTTAAGAATTTCGACCGCCTTTGTATAATTTTCGGGTTTTAAAGGAAAACCACTGATTGCCGTTGCAGCTGTATCAATTAGCAAAGTTTTAAGGTAGTTCAATTTCTCGATATCTTGTAAATTTTAATTTTCGTATATAGCTGCCTCGTACTGGGGCCAAAATTCTCGAAACCTACAAATATCACCAGAAAATTTATCTAAAGATATATGCGGTGATTTCGTGTTTGTTTTCTTTCGGGTTCCACTGTAACACTAGACAGCTTAGAACTAGATAACTTTTGAAGTTTATTTAAGTTGCCCAAATATCTATTTACTCGGGATTTACAGAGCATTATAGATTCACTATATTCTAAAGAACATTCGATTTCTTTCTCTAGCTCATCATCATCAATTATTAGACATTCAATAGACTTTCTATGGTTTTCTGATGCTCTAAACGAAGAGTTAAACTATCATTTATTTTATCAGGACTTTTATCATCCTTATCTAACCTGTACGCTTGATTAATTTAGTTACTGAGCTGCGAAGTATTCTTCGTTTAACTTTAACTGATTTTAGTTCTCATGTGTTCATTTTTGAAATTTTTCTAATCAAGGAAATTTAAAATGAATACTTATCCCGTTCTTACACTTCAATCCTTTCTAATACTTCCCTGTCGATGTACCATTTTTGACTACAATTATCTTTGTTTCTTTCGTTTGGGGTTCAGTTTGGTTTATTAGCCGCAGCTTTCTTTGATCCGAGAAGTCTTTTACAACCAATACAGATATTTTTTGAAGTTTCATTTACTTACATACAGTTAATATTTGCAAATAATATATACAAGGTAGTGAGTAGATCAAAACAACTTTTCTGAAAGGTAACAGCTCATCTGCGAATCAGTCTTTACAGGATATCGGAATATTTTGAATCAGACAAGAGACCCGGATCAGACCCGGAGGGGCCTTGAACTCCTGTCTGATCTATTGGGTTACATGTAGATGAAGGAAAAAACATGGTTAACAATAAAAAAAAATTAATTAAGGAATAATGTCCCCAAGGCCATAAATTGTCATAATATTTAAGAAGGCTAAGGAAAAATTTAAATAAAAAACAAAAATTAATAAAATGAAAAATATAATAAAAAATAAAAATAATAATTTAAATAATGAAAAGGGAAAAAGCATAAAAAGAAAAACCAGTTTTATAACACTAGCAGCGCCACCCAGCTTCGCGTTGTACAGCTTACAAATTCCAATAATGTCATAGCAAATGATGAAGGAAAAAATACTAATTTTCTCATCTGAGAGGGAAATTATTTTCCTGTTTATTAATGGTGCATATGCACAATCCTCAAACATTAAAAATAAATTTCATAAATGTATTTATTGACTAATGAAAATATGCAGTTTCTGGAGAGTTTGTTAAAATTCATTATTTTTTTCTTTGTCATAATAGTATTTTTCCTCCATTTTAACTTTTATTTAAAATTCAATAATTAAAAGTCAATCAAAATTTTGGATTGATTTTTTCCTTGCAGACTAATATTAAATCAACTTTTTATTTCCATTCATTTGTTCACTATATTTTCATTAAATTAAAAGTTAAAAATATTAATGGCTCATTAATTTCTATTTCTTTTAATGTCCAATAAAACACATTTAAATTATTTTAAAAAATCTGTAAGAATGTATTTTAAAAATAGATTACTATTGTTTATTGTTATGATAGGACATCTAGATTATAACTTTTCAAATGCAAACAAATAAGGGATAACTCTTTGAATAATTAAATTTCCTTAATTGCTCACTTCAATGAATTGATTTAATTTGAAAAAAAAAATACTCGAGAATAATTTGATTTAATTGGCTTGTAAAGAGAGCAGATGTTTTTTCACATAAAACGTTATTTGTACAAATATCTACCACGAATTGTATTGAAACACAAATGTCATTTATAAACTAGATGTATCCATTTAGGTTTGCAATTGAAATTAGTAATTAAAAAAGAATTATTTTAATTTTGAACAAGTTGTTTCTTCCTTTTAACGATAAATAAAATTACTTTTATTTAATTTTAGTTAAATGTTAATTTAAATTATCATTTGTGACAAAAGATGTTTGATTTTCATTTTATATAATGGGCCAATGGGTTTTGCATTTAATAAATAATAACATATTCCGTATTATTTAAATTTTGAAATGATTGCTGTAATTGAAGTTACTGTAAAGTTTATTAAACCCTTTCTAAATTATATGATGTTCTTTAAAGTTTCATCTGTAAAAAAGAATATTTTGGTGTTTTATAATAACTTTTTCTTATCTATGAAGGTTTTTCATAACCGAAGTTAAAAAATTGTGGAAAATTGTAATAATTTGATCGCCTATTAGTAATCAAATATCAGTGATATTAATTTTATTTTGATCATCAATTTTATTTGAAATTTTAAAGTATATAATTATATTAGTAAATTTTCCTCTAGAATAAGAATTTCTTTGTAATATTAAGCTACTTAAAATACATAAAATGATAAGCTCATTTTGTAATGCTAAACCTTTTTTTTTCTATTTAAAAAAGTTTTCATTAAAAAAACTGGAAAACATTGAACAAATTATTAATGGCTTTTATGCTTTTATTTTTAAAATGAATGAATTTGCATTATTGTTTTCAGAATTGCATGCAACAAGACCTCCAACAATTGATAATCCTTGGAAGGATGAACCACTTGTGGACATGGAGTGTTCCTTCGAGAGGAATCTTGGAGTGTATTATGGAATGCATCATTACAACGAAGTTTCTGATCATATTGAAACAGTAGAGCAGTTCCATCTTTTGATGAATTTATTTCTGATTTCCATTTAATGGGAGCCATGATAGCAGATGGTCCACTGTATGAAAGTTGTTTTACCATATATTTGTTTTTTTTTTAAATTCCAAACACTTTTACTTTCCATTTCATTAAAAACAATTATACAAAATTTGAAGACGGATCAACTATTAATTTGTTTTTATTACTTCAAACTATATGCTAAATATATGCAAAGCCAATCCATTAAAATTTATTTCTAAAAATAATTTTAAATCTGCTTATATCATATAGATAATGTTAAATTACTTTGGAAAAAAGTATTTTTCACTTGCTTCTTTAATTTTTTTTTTTTTATCAAGAATGTTTAAAATAATTTAGTATTGTTTCCGTATTTTTATCAAAGCTCTACTTGAATGATGGCCAACTAACAACCTGAGATTTAACTTATTTGGGCCTCCACAAAGAATTTATAACTTCTTCAAAATAATTGAGGCTTCAAATTTAGTAAATCCAGGGGGTATGGGAGCCCTAACTGTTTCTAATAAGATATTTTGGGTAGGAGGAATAGAAGAAAATAAAAAAGTTATTTGTAAGTAAAAAGTTATTGAAAGTAATTAAAAGTTATTTGTCTTCGAAATATCAATTACTTATGTTATTAAATGAGTTACGAGAATCAACTGCATAAAGGCTGTTTCTCACGGTGATTTTTATAACGCAAGAAAAGTAAATAAATTTTTTTCAAATTTTTAAATCAATTACTAGTACTCTCTATTTGATAATTCTTTGAAATTAATCAATGTTAATTTTCATTTAATTTTGCATAACTATGTATCCATTTTTTTCATTAAAATTTTGTATGTGCGTATGAACTTATGCTTAGCTTGCTATTTATTTAAAAAATCTTTAAATTTTTTTTATAAATTATCTTATTAATTACATATAAATTATTATTGTTACGATGATTTATTGAAAAACTTGATTAATATTTTTTTGTATGAATTCCAGTAGATAGGGCTTTTCTTAAAGTTTTAAATAATGATTCTGTGCTAATTTTGGGATTTTTAAAAAATGATAATGATTTGATAAAGCAGTAAGAAAGGATGAAATATTTTTAAGTACTTTTTGATGTTTATTTTAAATAATTAAAAATGCATGAAGCATTTTTTAAGTTTTTTTATGTTGATTTATAATAATTTAAAATGCATGAGATATTTTAAGTTGTTTTTTATGTAGTAGTTTGTTTTTTTTTTTTTTTTAATTTATTTGTAACTTCATATTATTTAATGAAGATAAATATCATTTTATGTTAAGTACATCCCCTTGCATTTGGAATTTCATTTATAATTACTCGTGCAAATCGATCAATCATGTCTTCTTTTTTTTTACCAGAAAGTCTTATAAACATAACAATGCTATTGTATAAACATAAAATAGAAATACAAAACGTAGTTTTGAGTATCAGATAAAAATTACATTGCAATTTAATTTATGTGGTAAGCATAATTTAGCATAGTTAGCACTAGCATAATTTAGCACACTAGCATAATTTAGTCACTAGCATAATTTAGCACATAAAACTCTCTTTAAAATAAAAAACTTCAACCATGCGAAAAATAAAATTAAACTTTCATAAATTTGATTTATTAATTTTTTATTATAAATGTACTTAAAAAATTAAAATTTACCACTATGACATAATTACTGGTAACAGTTTTTTTTTTCATTGTCTATAAGACTATATTTTTAATGATCCTCACTAATGAATTAATACATATGGATATTACATACCTATCAATTCTGCTGAACTCCCCTAATTGTACATAAATCTATTAAATTTCATCAAAAATTATATAATTCCCTTAAAAAGGTATCTTTTTACAAAAATAGCGAAAATTTTCCCTAGGTAGAAACAGTAAAAATAATCTACACAAATGGACAAAAAATATCGGTCTATGAGAGTGAAAATATTTCATCTCAAAACTGAGCATCACTTCCTTCAAATGGTGAATGGCGATTTACAACAGAAGGAAAGAAAATTTCTCTTCGAAATCGGAACAAAAATTCTTCCCGAAATTCGCTCCTTCGTTAACGTGGGTTTTTCTTCAGGATCGATTGCTATTCTTTGACGCGGGAGCGATTTTATATTCAACAACCTGTTCTAAACAAAAATTTCTTATTCAGTTTAAAAAGTGTATTCAAAAAAGTTGAAGTGAAGACAAAAAAAATGAAGAATGAAGCTTCAGAATATATATTTGGTTATTTTTTTTAAAGATAAAGATTTTAGTTTATTTTTATAAATTGGGGTAATACAAATAATTTTACAACTGAAATGCAATGGAATGAAAACGAGTATTATAGAAAATATGAGGAAAGAAATATTAATATGCATGTAATAAGTAAAATTATTTTACTTATTGTACAGATAATTATCCTTTTTAAAATATTAATGAGACAAATATAAAAATGAATTAAGTATCTTTTAAAAAGTTAAATTAAAAACATTCTACATTTAAATGTTTTTAAAGGATATCTAATCTATTAAGATATCAGGTTATTCTGTGTATTTAATATTTGCTCGTCTTTATTTAAAATTATTGATGAATTTACTAAAATGTATTTATTTTATTGATATAAGGAATAAAATTATCACAACCAAACATAATAATGTATTAACAATAATAATTAATTATTTATATTCAGTACTTATTTAAATTGGAAAAAAGGAAAAAGACAATGTATGTCAGAAAAATGCCACATGAAGGAAAAAGGATTGTCGACAAATATATAATATATATTTGTCGAAAATCTATCTGTCTATCTATAAATATATTTACATTCATTTATAATGAATAACTTCTATTGGAATATATATGAATTTATTAAGTGAATATGTCGTATGGCGTATAATGAATTTATGGGCAATTTAAATTAATTTTTTAAAACTGTGTAAAGAATTTATAATTAAACAAATAGAAGCACACTAGGATAATTCATTATATTTAAAAATATATATGTTTTTATGGATGGAAAAAATTTTCACTAAAAAAATATAAATTTATATAAGATAGAAAGAAATATTAACAGAAATCAAAAACCCAAAACAAACATGAAAAAAAAATATTCTTCAAGAAACGTATCTATTTGTGAAGAAAAGTAAAAATTGGACATATTTTAAATGCCACACCTGAGTGTAATTGCTGAAATCTTTAGTGGTGCAACCTGAGTGTAATTGCTTAAATCTTTAGTGGTGCAACCTGAGTGTAATTGCATAAATCTTTAGTGGTGCAACCTGAGTGTAATTACTTAAATCTTTAGTGGTGCAATCTGAGTGTAGTTGCTTAATTCTTTAGTGGTGCAACCTGAGGGAAGTATGGCTGCTGAATCTGTCATTTTGTTTGTTAATATCTCAGAATTATTCGCACTCTGAAATATCAAATCAGTCTTTTATGATCATGTTCTAGATTCAAGAGTTCGAAGTTCTAATTATAGCCTGTTACAGAAATCTCCTCATTACAGAACAAGTTTGTGAACCAATTTAATGTAATAATAAAACCACCTTTATTACGTTTGATTAAAAAAGTTCCCTTTAACGGATAAATTCAAAATTGTATATCGCGATTCAAGGATTTCAATGGCTTGATATTTGTAAGAATTATAATTGGAAATATCATTCCCTATTATAAGAAGTGTATCCAAACCCTTGGTATTTTAAGGTCACAATTGAAAATATTAAAATTGTGTTCGTTATCCATATAATTGAACTCAAGGAAATCAATGTGTACTGTAAAAATTTAGTTTAAGAAATAAGATTTGTCAGAATAGATTTGTTCAAACACTGGTCTGCTTATTTGGGTCACAAATAAAAAATATAGTATCAGATTTTATTAACCATATACCAAGTTTTATTAACCATTAAGTTATATAAATTCATTGCCTAAGCTGGCTGGAGAAATCAATTTCTCTCAGAATAGGTGTGTACAGGAATATGAACAATTCGAATTATAATATTAAAACAGCATTTATTGATTATAGCGTAAAGATATACATATTCATCTTCTGTCACAATAAGTGTACCCAAATTTCTGCTTTATTTTTGACTAAAAAATAATTTAATTAAAAATTATTATTTTATTTTTAAAAAATAATTAACATAAAAGATACTAATTTTGACGACCGATAATTGGAGAAACGTTTGCCACGTCATCAAATATAGCAAATAAACAAAGATTTCGTAACATGTTTTCGATTTTTTTTTTTCTAAAAGAATTTCGCACACACACATATTTCAATTTATATATTAGCATGCTAAATTGATCCCTTTACAATTCCAATGATAGATAATTTGTGACCTTCTTATTGAGTGAAGATAGTGTATTACGGAGGAGTGAAAAGCCTTGAGAGATAAAATTAGTCCTAATTTATTGGTCATATGTAGAAAAGTTGCCACATATCGTTTAGCTTATGATTGACATCATCTGACGGAAATTTCGTTTTTACAATGTAATTTTCGACTCATATTTGTCATACAAATATCTCTAACATTGAAAGATTTCGAATTTGCTTCTTCAGCTCTTCACTTTTATTTTACCTTAAAACAACTAGAATTCATCCTAAAGTGGTCCGTATGATGTATTTTGCATCTCTGCCACCCTTTGTCCTTAAATGTTTAGGTTAATTGCGCCATCGAATTTTGGAATATTGACTTTTAGGTGTAAATTTGGGCAATTGGCTGATGCTCTAAGGCAAGTAATCTGATTCCATGCTTTGCTTGCGATTGACTCGGAATTCTTAAAACATCAATTTTTATAAGAAAGTTTAAAACTTAAATTTCATTAACGAAAATATATACTGTAAATTGTGGTTCAATACATTTTATGGAATTCCAGTCTGTTAAATATGTAGAATTGACTCCTTTGAAATTTAACGTAAGAATATTAAATTCACGAACATTATGTACAAATGTAACTATTCGTCTACATTTTAAAATCACTTCAAAGATCTTAAGCATTTTAAGAAAATTCAGGCATCACTGACAACAATATATTTTCTAGACAAAATATTCATTTCTTTACAATATTAGGTATGTTATGTTCTTTAAATCTTTAGACAAAAATCAAAGTTTTTCATTGTGATAAAAAAATTGATCACTTTAATGTTGAAATGTAGAAAAGACGACTTATTCCCTCCATTTAAGTTTACTACGACTGACAACATTAGAAGAATAGACATTATTGCCGTATCTTTTAAAAGTGTAGTGATACTCGTATAAATTTTCGTGATAAATCAGTAAAATTCATCAGCAGGATAATCTTGATTTATAACTGGATTTTTCGAATTAAATTTTTTACATTCATTATCTTCATAATCAAAAGGAATTGAAGAGTACAAATGTACCCTAAAACAGAAGGTGAAAGCTTATTAGCTTCCTTTTGGTTCACTAGCTTGCATTAAAACTTTTGACTTCTTTCTGTCACTTTTTAGTTGAGTTACAATCTATTTTTGAAGCATCTTGTTTCTTTAATGTCAGTATTTCATTTACTTTTCTTCTGCATATCATTTGATACATCAAAAACACTAAAACATGTTAGAAATAAGTGTATTTATATGTTAAATTACCGAACATATTTTTCCTTGTAAATTTTTAAATGATAAAACTTCATTCGAAAAATTTACTAGATTTAACAAGTATTTTTTCGAAGAATTTTTAAAAGACTACTTAAAATTAATATTTTCTTTTGGTATTCTCTTATCTTAAGTAACATTTGTTGTTCTGCTAAAAATATATTGATCTTTTTTTCCCGTACGAGTTTGAGATCGTTTATTAAAGACGCATGTGCATAAGCAAAACCAGGTGTCTGTTTATTCATAAAAGTTCTTATTAATTCTATATTACTTTTAATCGTTCCAAGTTCATAAAACATTGAATATAAATCGTCTGAAGCATGTTTGTGTGATTTATATAACACAAAAGAATAACTACATGAATTTTGAACGAAAATAATGCAAAATTAAAATTTTGAATCTCATAACGATAGCTAAATAAAATACGCACCAACAATAGAAAGTCAATCAAATAAAATGAAGAATGCAGTAATATTTTTGCTAGCATCGCTTCAGCCAGTGTCATACATGGTGAGAAACACTAAGTAACATTAATATATTAGCTTTGAGATTAATTATAGATATTGAGGTATTAGCATTTTAAGAAGAGACTTTATAATAGACAATTGTTTTTTAAGTTTGTTTTCCTGCAAGGAACAAGCGAAGAGTTGCAAGACAATTTCATCTTTAAATATCATAAAAATTTATGACAAATTCGGAAGTTGAATATTATATTGCAGTGAAAATAAAGTTCAACACATATGATTACATTTATAGTTGACAACTGTTCTACATATAACACTAATAATTGAATTCTGACACTAATAATTTGAGCTTTTTTTTTTTCATTCCATACTATTCTGCATACTTCACACGTGTAGCTTGTGTTTCTAGAATCATATCTTGTACATTACACAAATGAAAGACAATCTTCTTTAAGTCTTTGCCAAAATATATCTTTCAGAACTATTATATGTTTCAAGAGTTTATCACTACTTCTGATTATTGTAAATGTGCACAATTTTTCCACACAGTTGCGAAAATACAAAATTGAGAAAATTATAGAAAATGAAGTGATTATATATGTTATTTTTAAATTTGTTACAAAATAGAAAAAGGTGTTTTTTTTCTGCTGCCTATCTTTATTGATTTTTTGCAGCAAATAAAAAAAATATAGCATCTTTATTTCACTTCACTCTGGTTTTGAAATAACACAAATTTAAAAGTGGAAAATCTTTCAAAGGCATTCTAGAATAGATAGTTAAGAATGCCATATAGTTATTGATTCAGTGCAGTAGTTATTGATTCAGTAAACTTTTATTGTTCCTTACTAAGAACTCAGAAAACAATTGCTGGTTTCATCAGCATAAACGAGTGGCTGGATTGTAATAAATATTTCGAAAACATTTTTTTGATTCTATCAGCTGAATTATAATTTTTATTGAAATTAGACAATTTCTGTATTTTATTCTTGTTATAAAACGTGTTTATTCAAACTATTTCAAATTGTTTTTGGTTCTGAGTGTGATTTTTAGTTTGAAATAACTACTTCTTTTTTTTCTTTTCTAAATCTGTTTTTCTAGAGAATTTCAAAAGAAAGTTATAAAATTTTTGTTACAACGCACAGTATACTTTTATTTGCAGGCGCTATTTCAATGCTTCACTAATGAGCATAAAATGCATTTTAAAAAACACCCGTGCCTTTTGTTATTGTAATGTCTTGCAGAGATCCCAAAGACATTTAAATATGAAGTAACAAAATTTATAAACTTTTAATGTTTATAGTTTAAAATATAACAGTAATTTTAAATTAGCTTTAAGATCCACAAACTCGTCATGGAGTTCATTTGTTCTTCTGTATTTTTTTTATCTAGACAAAATATATCGCTGAGAATGTAAGTCTAAAGTATAAGGAGATCATTTGACAACCTGAAACAAATCATATTACATCTCTCGAACAAATTAAATGATTTTAAGAGATTTGATTTGCCAAAATACTCCCAAATTAACACAGTTTTCATGGAATAGATGCCATGAAAGAACTCTATATTCAAAATTTCCGTTGTTTTGATTTGTTAACAGCATTTAATATAAATAAGCTAATCTAAATTGCACTAATATAATATTTTTAACAACATTATATATGCTGTTAGTTTTGATGGGTCAATTCCCATTAAAATGTAACAAGAAATATTGAGCTATTAAATTAATGCATGTATTAATCTTCAACAAATTTGCAGGGATTAGGATGCATTAAACCGACGAAAATATATAGTATAGTATATATAAGAAAAATATATATATATTACAGTATATATATATAGTTGATGGCAGTAAATCAGTTTGCTTATTTAAAAAAAAATATGGTGACACGGAATAATGGTATGAAAACATAATAAAAGCATCATTTATCTCTTATAGTAGTAGTTCCCGTTTCACCAGGTAAATCTGACCACCCGTTGCAGAAAATCATAGCCGCCATCTCCGCCCTTTTCAGGCTACTGATTCACTGACGTTCTGCAACGTGCTAGTAGAGTATTTGGGAGGGGGAGGAGATCCAGCTTTGTCAGCCGGAAATGCTAAGCGGTTTACACCGAGAACTGAATGTTCCACTAAATGAATTCTGTTCATTGGGGTGACGGATTTAAAAAAAAAAAAAAAAAAATTTAGATTTATTTTATTAGGTATCTAGCCATGTTGGAATATTGGACAAGGAAAAGGCGAACGCGGCTACAAAATTGGAAGTTTTGTTGATGAATAATTTCGTTCCTTTTTTTGCAATATGGATAATGGTCTCAAATTTTTATCATCTCTATTGTTTGGCAAACACGTGGTGTACACAATCCAATAATAAGCTGTTACGTATACAGACATAAGCTGTTACGTAACAAGCCTTAAACAAATTGTTTTAAATCGACGACAAAGCGTCAAGCTGACACGACTTCGTATATGCCATACTTATTTTATACACATTCACATTTACTGCTCTCAGACCCTGCTCCTGTTGTTCCACGTGTGACACTGTATTTCCCGTCGAACATATACTGGTCCAATGCCCAAGATTCAATGGAATCAGACTCAACCTTTTCGGTTGTGGGCATGCAACCTTATCAGACTTACTGGGAAACACTCCCCATGCAATCTTTATTTATTCATTGCGCAAATTGGATTTATGCGATACATTTGAAATTTGTTTGCCGTATTTTATTTTGTTTTCGTCAGTGAATTTTCCTTGCTTTTTACTAACAATGTTTAATAGCAACAATTTTATAACTTTATATGAAAATTTATTATCTGCTTTTACTTCGTACTGAATTTTACCTGTTCTAGCAACTAATTTTTTACCTTTTAACCGTTTAATTTTGCCAGATTTTTAAAAAGTACTGTCGTTTAACATGGCCAGATATGACACTTCTGCCATAAAACCCCAATGGACTCCAACTTACATGTCCCCTGAGGGGGCTCATCTTCTTTAGATGTGTACGGGTGTCACGACCCCGGGGTCACCCAGTGTCATTTGTCTTCTTTTTTCATTTTCAACGTCTAGACCACAGACCTTTTGCATCGTATCATTTTGTTTAATGCTTTGTGTTTCTGCGTTTGACATTATTTTATTATTCTTGATTTCAAATTGGAGCTCATTCTTCTTTCGTCATTTCTTTGTGTAATTTGCGTCGGTTCGTCTGTTCCTTGTTTCTGATATTATATTTGACTAACAAATGTCTGTTTCATTGTATTTATTTTGTTTTGATGTATTTCTTTTTATTGGCATTGTCGGTTCTCTGACCCACGCGTTTGCCGTGTGTGGTGATCCGTGTCGTGGGAAAAGTGGATCCTGGGGATTGAATCCAGCTTTAGTTGCGACTGTCATTCGGGCAACACATTCCTTTGGCCTCCGCTTCTGCTAGACGGGTGGTACACCTCAGTTTTCCGGTGTATCTATCGGCTCCCAATTACCAGGTTCTTTCCATTTGGTATTGCTCTGGATTTAAGTGATGTAACAGTTCTTGGGTGGCTCGCTAGGGGTGGAGTTCGTTCCAGTGACAGTATAAGTATAGAAGTCCTGATGAGCACCATTGCAGAAATCCCATTTCCATTTTTGCTCTCCGTGGTGGGCGGTGCAATCTGGGACCCAAATATTCCTACTTTTTTAAGGATGCTTAAAACTTTTCTTCAACCATATGTTCTGATGTTCGTCTAAATTCAACTCCATCTACTATCGACAATATTGCTAAAACTGCACGTTTCTTTGTTCTATCCATATTACATAATGTATTTTCTAAATCACTATTTGCCATTGAAAAGTGTCTACGAGGTGTACTGGGTAGTCCGAAGTCCGCCAAATCTGATGATTTCCTCATTGAAACAACCACTGCAATTCAAACAAAATCTTTGCCAAAACGTTTCTCAATCAGCCGATACAAATTTCAACTTACAAATCCTTAAATATCACTCAATGCGTTATTTCTGAAACCGAACCCATTTCTTGTACCGATTCAGAAATTGTAGAGGGTTTATCTGACCAGGGTGTTTTCCACGCTCGCCTTTTTTACAATTAAACAAGGTGGCGAAATTGTTCAAACAAAACATATAATACTGACTCTAATCGTGTTACATCTGACTTCCACCAGATGTAACAAGATTAGAATCACCTATACAACTAAACTTCAATTGATCAGTAAAAGAGAACATGGAACCAATGGTGTTCTCTCCTGTTCTGATGCCCCTCAGGGGCTCGATGTGTGTACGGGAGTCACGACCCCGG
This sequence comes from Caerostris extrusa, assembly GCA_021605095.1. NCBI lineage: Eukaryota > Metazoa > Arthropoda > Arachnida > Araneae > Araneidae > Caerostris > Caerostris extrusa. The sequence continues at coordinate 45,561 of BPLR01014183.1, forward strand.
GGCAACCCAGTGATCTTTTTCGTCATTCTTTTTTTTTTTTTTTTCTTCAATGTCGAGACCACAGACCATCTAGCTATAGCACAGATCATTATGCCTTATAGATATTGTTTCTAAATTATTGTTTTATAAACCTCTTATGTGTTGCATTTTATTCATTGCTTTATCATTCTCCATGTGTTTGCTTTGTTCTTTTTTAAAAATATTTTTGTTTTTTGTTAAATTATGATTTAAATAAAGTTATTTCGTTTCTGTTATTTTTAAGTTAGGTTTGAGTTTATTAATAATGTCAGTTTGCTGCCCCACGTGTTTGCTGTTCGTGGCGACCGTTCGGGTCCTGGATACACTAATCCAGCCATAGTTTCAGCTCTCATATGGGCAACATATTATTCGGCATCCGCTTCTGGTAGATGGGAGGTACATTTTGTTTACGGGTTATCAATCAGCTGGCGGTTATCAGATTTTAAGGTCTGGAGCTGCTTAAGGATTCATGTGATGGACAGCTTCCCTGGAACCTCCCCCTCAGGGGCGCATCTTCTTTAAATGTGTACGGACGTCTCGACCTCGGAGTAACCCAGTGATTTTTTCCTTTTTTTTTTCTTTTTTTTTTCCTTTTCATTGTCTAGAACCCAGACATCATTGTTATATCGTATCATTTTTTTATTGTCTTTGGTTTCATCTTCAGAACCCATTAGATTCTTTTCGTCATTTCTTAGCTTTATTTACATCGTATTTATTGTTTCTATTTGATTTTATATTTTGATTTTTGTATGTGTTGTTTGACTAATAATATCTGTTTCGTTTTATTTATTTTGTTTCGATATATTTGATTTTACTAACATTGCGAGTTCTCTCTCACTCACGTGTTTGGCATGAGTGGCGACCCGTGTCACAGGAAGAGAGGATCCTGGGGATTGAGTCCAGTTAGCGTTTCGACTCTTGTTTGGCCAACACATTCCTTTGGCCTCCGCTTCTGCTAGACAGGAAACACACCCCAGTTTCCGGGTGTGTCAATCGACTCGCAATTACTAGTTCTTGGCGCATCGAATTGCTCTGAATTCAAGAGATGAGTCACTTCTTCGGCGTCAAGCTAAGGGTGGAGGTCGTTTCAAGAAGTGGCTCTACCCATATAGGTATTCATTACCACCCTAGCAGGCATTTGCTTTCCCTTGTTGGGCTTCGTGGTGGTTCTTCTTCCTCATAACGTTGACATCATTGCTAAAACTGCCCGATTCTTCATTTTGTCATTACCTGATAACGTTGTCACAAAATCTTTCGAATACAATCTACAGAAATACAAACAATCAATGTCAGGCAGAACATTTATTATGATCCCCTCAAAATCTTGTCCTCAATGGCTTCTGGAAAAGAAATCCCAACAATCAAGGACAGACAAAACATTTATTATTGACCACCTCAAAATCTACTCACACTTATGCTAAAAGAGCTAAAATTTGATTTGCGTTCATTACCACCCAAACTGATGATTTCCGTTCCATCCCTGTACTGAAATCTTCTAAAAACTAAACTACTAAGTCGAAATCCACTAAAACAGTTCATGATTCTGACAGACTCTCCTTCTCTATCTTTCAGTTCCACTGTGCATGTGTCTTTTCCTATCCCTAAGCCATCATCCTCTTCATTCACTTCTAATTTACCTGCAACCCCAAGGCATACCAATTACAAAATAAATAGCGATCATAAAAAAAAGAAATTCTATTACTAATATCAGCCCCTTCAGCAAATATAAATGCTCCACTAGTAAATCAAACCCTCGCCGAACTTCAAAAACATTATGACACAAACAGCTTTGAAACATTGGGATCTTTTATTAATCCCGATGACTTAGAAAATAAATCTCACACGAAACACCCCGATTCTTCAAACTCAGACGTGTTGAAATACGATGCCACTGACATGGCTTTAGAGTAGACAGATTTTCATTTGATCATTTTTTGATTTTATCAGTTTTGTCTTATCTTGGAATTGTTATTTTAATCTTTTAGCCATTCATATATTGTTTTCTACATTTTATCTTATCTAATAATTGTCATTTTAGTCTTTTAGCCATTCTTACATTGTTATGGTTTTAACTGGGCTGCATTTATGAAGTTTATTTTATTTGATTGTTTTTATGACCTTCTCAATGAATACTGTTGTTTGGCGCAGCATATCCAAATTTGTCTTTTGTGCCATTAAACCCCACCATCCAACCATCATCTTCTTCATGTACTACTAATTTATTAGCAATCCCAAGGCATACAAATTACAAACTTAAGAGCGATCATAAAAAGAAAATTTGATTACTAATACAACGCCTTCAATAAAGTGTGAAACCTCCATTAGTAAATCGAAAATTAAAAAAACAATTTGACACTAACAGGTTTGAACCATTGGCGTCTTTTGTTACTCCCGACAACTTAGAAACTGAATCTCCCACAGAACGCCGCGATTCTTGAAATTCATATACGATGCCACTGACATAGTGTTACAGTAGACAGATTTTAATTCGATTATTATCTAATTTTTATCAGATTTATACATTTTGTCTTATATTGCAATTGTCTTTTTGTATTTAGTATATAAAAGGCAATTGTTAACCATTCATATATTGTTACGTTTTCCTCTGCCTGCATTTATGAAATTTATTTTCTTTGATTTTTTTACATGAATTTAAAAAAAAAATAACGTTGTTTCACGCAGCATAGCCAAATCTGTCTCTTTTGCCCCTAGCACCTCCCCCACCCCCCTCAACTAACCAACCTTAAGGGTAGGCGGATGTTTGAGTAGTGCAGAATGTAGTTTTGAACAAAAAAACCCTAAAAAAAAAAAAAAAAGAGATGTTAATTACTTACTACCATATAAAATACACTCATGTCCATAAATTAAGGATAATGAAATTCAGGCAAAGAAAGAGACAGAAGTAAAACAAATTTGACTTATATGTAAAGTCTATTTATTAAACAAAAGGTAAAGAGCAAAAAAGATGCTATATGTTTGACATAATTAATAAAAATTGCGATTTTACTCCCTGGAGCAAATTTCAAAAAGGAACCTATTTACAAAAAACAGTATAGCATGGTTAGTATGATGGTTAATATGGAGTATGTCTCCCGGACGATGCAATACAGGCCTTACAACGCCTAGGCATGCTGAGTATCAAATTATCAATCTGATCTTAGGGAATATTACACAACTCATCAAGCAATGCCTCCGAAGTTCCGGTTGACAGGTGGGAGGGTTGACGGGCTGCAATTCGTCGGCCAAGTATATCCCACACATGCTCTATTGGATTCAAGTCCGGTGAGTATGCTAGCCAATCCATACGGGTGATATCCTCAATTGAAAGCATTCGTCTACAATGTTTGCACGGTGAGGACGGCGTTGTCATCCATAAACAGAAATTCAGCATCCATGGCGCCCCGAAACAAACGTACATGTTGTTCCAGAATGACATCCCGATAGATGTGGCCTGTCATCGTTACACTCTGAACATGCAGGTTAGTTCTGGAACCAAGAATAATTTCCGCAAACGAGCCATCCTGCACCACCGTAACGGTGTCGTTCAATGGTGTTCTCTTGGTGGTAACGGATACCTGGCGCTCTCCATATGAAAGTGGTGTCCACAATGCATGCTCTCTACTCCTGGTTAATCGTAGCCGACAGTGAGTTGCGGTAAGTGGAACACATCTGACAGGCCTACGAGCATATAGACCAATGTGTCCTAAGCGTCTGTACACGGTCTGCCTTGAAACTGTCGTACCGGTAGCTGAAGAGAGCTGACGAGACAGGTCTGATGCTGTGCTCCGTCTGTTTCTTTTGGCAGTAACTGCTAAATACCGGTCCTCATTCGGCGTTGTAACTCGGGGGCGACCTGTGCTGTAACATCTACTCACATTACCATCATCTTGGAATCGTTGCCAAAGCCTAGAGATGACACTCTGGGCGATTCCAAGTTCCTCGGATACTTCCAGCTGTGTACGTCCACATTCCAGTCGTCCGATAATTCTACCACTTAAAAATCATCCAAATGCTTCCTTTGTGCCATAACTATGCGGTTATTGCACTGAAAGGCTTTTAAAGCGCTTGTGAACAATTTTACTTCTTCGCCACCATTCCTTATATATCCCTCTCTTACACTCTCGTCATTGTGACGTACTATCCGCGCCATCTGGTGGTTTGCTGTAATTTGCATATTCTTCTTCAAGATGTGTGTGATAATTCTACAAGTGAAATTTTTATTTTAGAGTTCCATTTCTGTGTGATTCTGAATTATCCTTAATTTATGGACATGAGTGTATTTTCATGTAGGATTATTTGCTCTTTTGTGTCATGTACGTAAGAAATTCTGGCGTATAGATGGAAAAATATATTTGTAGAAAATAATGTGTAAATATGTTATTTGTTGTAAAGTAAATCCTATAGTCTCAGCACCGTTAATGGGTAGTTTACCAAGAAATAGAGTTACATTGAATTATCCATTTAATGTTTCAGGAGTAGATTTCTAGGGACCATTTTTGGTAAACAAAGCGCTTTGTGTATAAAATGTATGTATGTTTATTTATTTACTTCATATTTCATTTTTATTTCCTTTATGACGGTGCATAACGACATTGTTTCTGAATTATCAGAGTCCTTTGTAGGTGCTTTAAATGATTTATTGTACGTATGGGAAAGTGTTCTAAATCGAATTATGATAATGCAAAGCAATTTTCTAGGTGCAAACAGAGAAATTCAAAAGGTTCATAAGTTAGTTATTAATCCCGATATTTAATTATCTTCATATTTATGTGAAGGAAGTATTGAATGGAAATTTATTCCCCCTCGAGCCCCAAATTTTGAGGGTCTCTGGGAAGCGGTCATTAAATCATTTAAGTTTCATTTTAGAAGAGTAGTTAAAGGTGCTAGTTTAAATTATGAAGAGTTTTTAACTATATGTATAAAAACTGAAGCAATTTTGAGTCCAATTTCTACTAATAGTGATAATTTCAAAATTTTAAATGTTGCGAATTTTTTGATTAATCGATAAATGACGCTATTTTAGAGCCTAATTTAATTTATTTAAATACAATAATCTTTATAAGTGGAAAAAAATAGTTCAATTAAAATAGTTGGAAATAAAATAGTTCAATTGGTGTGGGAAAAATTGCACCGTAGTTACTTATATGAATTGCAACAAAGAAATAAATGGGTATTTGAAAAATTCAATGTAAATATTGGTGATTCAGAGCTATTGGTTGATGTTCATACTTACAAATGGTCTCTAGGCAGAATAAATGATATTTATTATGGTGTTGATAATAAAATCAGAATTCTTAATATAAAATAGCAGAGTGAAATTTTAAGTGACCAGTATCAAAAGTGTGTATTTCGCCTATGTCAGAATAATTTCTTTTAGAGTTCATTTTGTTTATATTCATAATGTTATGTTTGTAATTTGATTTAAATTTAGTGCAATGTATACATATATCTATTCAATTTTCAAATGATTTTATTGTATATTTAGAATTGCTATTTTTGTATGTTAGAATGGTTTTATTGTATGTTATTGAATGTTTAGTGATCATCTGAATGGGCGGCGGTATGTTGCTTTATTGATTAATAACTCGTTCATAATATGTAAAAAAAAAATATCGAACTGTAAGCTGGCACCAGAGGATTTATAAACATCCTCGTCTGAGTGGCGTGAGCTGGCCTGAAGAAAATGTAGTATCGGTAGAGTGCGTTTGGTTTTCAAATAAAATAGTTGAGTTTTACAGTACACTCAGTGTATGTGTTTTTATTTTGAGATGACTACCACACATAAAGCAAAATTTTTACTCTGTATATGTACTTCTCTTGCCTTTTAAATATACCACTTAGAGATCCAATTTTTTAAACTGTTTTTTTTAAATTTTATCTGGTTCGTAGCTAATAATCCAAAAATTTTTTAATTATTTATTATTTAATTACATTCAAAATAATATTTCGTTTTAATAGTAATCATCCGTTTTCACCAGCATATTTTCAATATTCACGAAAAAGGAAAATCAATAATGAGATGTGAAATAAATTTTCCGAGGAACTGTAGGCAAAATTATTCCTCTAGAAAGCCAATGAACTGAGAAACTAACATGATTAATGCTCTAATTTCCTATAATCACTTAAAGCATGAAAGCAAAAAAAACTTCTTTTATCAACATTTATCATCTTTATAAAGATTAAAGCTGTATCATTTGACTCTATGAATAAAATATAGAAACACAAGGTTTTCAGATCGAATTTTGATGCCAGGCTCTGATTCGCTATCAAATTTTTCCAACAGTACATAAAAACATGTAATTTTGCTATTAAATATCGTTTATATTAAAATAAGTGTTAAAGATTTCCTAATCACATTAAAAATTTCCAATAGTTTTTTTTTTTTTTTTAAACCTAATTGCAAAATAAATAATGCTTTCTAATATTTCTAGTGCAGTTACTTCACAACAGTTCCTTAAATAAAGGAATTTCTTTATTTACAGTGAAAATTTCTTATATAAAGTTCTGTATAGTTCTCGTTTTCGAATTCATTGTGGATACAGTTATTTGAACATTTCCTTTTTTCTTCCACGTGTGGTCCGCAATATACTTCTCATGGGAATGACTGATGGATTTTTACTGCGAGGATAGCTCAATTGTGTAACATAAGGCTTTAAAAACTTAGAATTTTTTTTCCCAGTTTTTATAATCAATACCTGATGATAGCAAATCTAGGAGCAAACAAAAGTAGAGGTAGCAAAACAAACAAAAGGAACGATGATAGCTCTTGCTAATAGTGATGATTACTCCGGTAACTGTTTAATCCCGAGTGTTTTCAAATTAAGTTCCAGTATTCAAATAGGGGGACTTAATTGTTTCTTGATGTTCGTGAGATAAATAAAACTCTGCCTGTAGTTCTCACCATATTAAATGTAATTGTTAAAATTCCAGAAAAAAAACCCATCCATCTGCTTCTTTTAAAAATCCCAAACTGTAAGGAGCATAAGTTAAATGAGTTTTAAACGTCCACATCAGAATTTACGTTTTTTCCTTTTGTCAATAAATTATACAAAACAGCTCTAATATAAATAATGCCTCATTGAAGGCCTTGTTTAATTTGGCTGAATTTCTAGGAATAGACTTATTAAAACGCTTAATTTATTTCCCTTCATGCTCACGTATTTTATTAAGAAATGTCCCTTTTTCCAGATGATTGAAATGAAGATGTATTTGTACTACTTTTAAATTAGTGAGAATCATTTCCATTGATCTTCCAGATGAAATACATCTTCCAAATGAAAGAATAATCATAGAATTAAGTTAAAAAATGAAAATTTGCAATTTATTATACGAATAATTAAAAAATGAAAATGTCTTGCAAATAATGCTTTCAAAAGTCTTAGAGCATCAAGTCAAGGAATCGTTGTACATTAAGTGCGTTTTAAATATTTTTGCGTCTTTTCTATACTCGTACCAAAATTATAAGTTTCGAGATCCAGACCACCAAAGAATGGCAAGTCACATAAATTGATTGTAGATTTTACGTGATCTGTCACAAAAAAAACATTTTCTTGCAAAATAATCCACTCGTGAGTAGTTTATAGTTATTAACAAATAATTTAACAATCATTGTAACGAAAGAGTATTAGCAATCGAAAAAGAACTTATTATTATATGCAACATCAAGCACATTTGAAATTAAACAAAATATAGATATACAAGCATCCAAATCTGCACGAAAAATACAGTATATCTCGATAAATAAAAATTTTTTTTTATCAATATTCAAAAGTAACGAATTAAATTATTGTCATTAAGAGTAGATGAACTTCCTATTTGTTTCGTTTAGAATAACTTTTCTGATATCTAAACAGAATTTGGAGATTTTCATATACATAAAAATTGTTCATCTTGTATTTTCAACAAGTTCAACAACTTTTTATATATATAAAAATTAGTAAACATGCATTCGTCCTAATTTGAATGAAGTGAAATAGAATAAGTTAAAGTAAAAATTGCTTTTAAAGGGAACAACAATTTAGAATCTATGCTAACAAGCTGTACTTACTGGATTCTGATATGTGCATTTGTATGACTTCAAAAATTGCTGTTGCTGGGATTGAAAAGTAAATTTAAAATGGAATGTTTAAAGTGAATAAAAGTCGTCTTCTAAGAAATCTTTGACTTCAGATAGAGAATAGTTACTTTAAAGAGAACCAATATTGCGTTTTATTTAATGAAAAAGCGACCCAAAGCTCCTGCCAACTAAATTCTGCCTAGAATCTTTCGGAATCAGGAAAATAAATTATTTAATTAAAAAAAAAAGCTATTGTATCATGAGGTCTGAAGTGACACTGTAAAATTATTCATAGTTTATAATAATGAATGGTATGATATAAACAGAAATATATACCTTCACGTAACAGGGGAGGTTAAACGTAGGATATAACAGAGGGCATGGAGGTCACAGTGATCTCACATCGGTATAAATTTTTAAAAAATAGTTTAATTAAAATATCAACTTGATATTTAGCTTAGATGTTTTTGAACTTTAACTCTAATTTTTTTTTTTTTTTTTGAACATTTTGAAGTGGAATAACACTTTTCAGAAATATTTTTGCAAGAGAAATAGATTTTTGATAAAAATCTTATGGTGCTGTTAATTTTATGAAGTTAATAATAAAAACGAATACATTATGTATCAATAATTGTCTTTTATTTATTTAATATATAAAAAAATTTCATGTATTTCTCAGTATTTTCAGTATTTCGCAAATTTGAAATTAAAATTTGAAATGTTTCAGTGACATCACTGTACGAAAAATTATCTTGGCCAGTTCTATCAGTGGCAAAAAGGCATTTAATATCTTCGTGATTTGATTTGAAATTTGATATATATATAACAAGTGGGCTTTAATAACTTTCCTTTTAAGAAACAGGAAATTTTGTTTGAAGGAGTGGTTATAAGAGAAGATGATACCTAAAATACGTGTATACTATTTCCAAGGGATGCTGATATTGTAAATATGCAGATGATCAGCTAGTTGTTGTTTTCAATTAGAAAAGTTTACCGCATCACACTTTTCAGGTTGAAGGATAAATTTCCAAGTTTCGCACCATTGAGTGTTTTTACGAAGGGTTATTTGTAGATTATCAAGTACTTTTTCCTGAGATTTATCGCTGCTAAAAAAAAAAATATCGTCAGCATACCATAAGCATTCCGTATGATCAGATATAATCTCGTAAATATCTCTCACATACTAATAGGGCAACAACTGTCAAATTTATGCACGTGTCTTTTGACGGTTAGGGCTAATTAAAAATCATTTGGATTCAATACTAGTAGCGCCATATATGTGCCAGCCTACGAACGTTTCAGCCCACTTTATATATATATATATATATATATATAGTATGTGCAAATCCAAAAGTACTCTTAGTTCATCAATGCTATGTCAATTTCACTTTTAATTGCAAGACAGGTTTTTTTCTCTTTCTTTCAATCCGTGAATTTATCCATTATTTTCAATTATTTACACGCTTGTCCTAAATTCAATGTCCTCGAGGGAATCAAAATTTTAAAAGAGCATAAAGCTTGTTTTAAATGTTTGGCTCAAGAATGTTCGGTAGATAAATGTAAATAAAAAAATTGTTTTTGGGGTAAAAATCACACAACCGATTAATTCATTTTCAGAGAAAAATGAAAATGCAGAAGAAACGAATGTCGTTGAGCGATCAGGTGAGAATCACGAAAACTCAAACCCACCTGTTGTTGCTTCTAACTGGAGTCGAAAACAGCTCAACGCGTTACTGGGTACCATTTGATGTTTAATAAAAAATATATAATTAAGAGTAGAGAGAGGTTAGACGTGGTAAGTCAAACATGTTTGATTAGCAGTGTATGTGTAACTACATTGACGGAAAAAAAATCCCAGCCCCAAGAAAGACTTGCGTTAGATAAATGAAATTTGGTAGGCGTGTTTATACATCTGAAAGATGACATCGATTCAATTTTCGCCTGTTAGCATAAATGTAGCGCTAGTAGCGCCACTCGGAACAAGCAAATCAGGTGCTTTAAATGCGTGCTATAAACTTCGTGAGCGTTATTGAGCTTTGAAATTTGACGTATTGAGTTGATGTTAGCCAAGAATGCTTTTAAGAAGACGAAGAAATCATTATCAACAGCTCAGCGATTTTGAACGACGGCTTATAATAGGGCTACGAGAAGGTGGATTTTCTTTCCGTAATATTGCAGAAATACTTTTCCTTAATGTGTCCACTGTGCATGATTGTTGGGAGCAGTGGTTAAGGGATGTTACTGCCTCAAGAAGACCGAGAATAATCACGAGAGTGCTCCTGCTGTCATGGGAAATTGTTCCCCAGACCACGATCCCAGTTGTAGGTCTAATGTGTCTAGACCCAGACAGTCTGGTCGCAGGCGTTCGCCTGGGCGGCTACGTGGAACAACTGAGGGGAAGACTGTCGTATTCGACGTACAGCTGTGGCGCACCGTACTGCGTCCGCGGCAGAAATTCGAGCTGCAGTTGGTACCACAGTGACACAACGGACTGTTAGAAATCGGTTACTTCAAGGACAGCTCGGAGCCAGGCGTCCCGTAGTGTGCATTCCACTGACTCCGAGCCATTGCCGTTTGCGATACCAATTTGCGATGCGTCAAGACATAGCTCATTGGAGGAGGGAGTGGAGATCTGTTGTGTTTTCGGATGAAAGCAGGTTCTGCCTTGGTGCCAGTGATGGCCGTGTGTTGGTCAGAATTAGGCCAGGCGAACGCCTGCCACCAGACTGTCTGCGGCCTAGACACATTGAACCCACACCTGGGATTGTGGTCTGGGAGCAATTTCCTAAGACAGCAGGAGCACTCTCGTGGTTATCCCAAACACACTGACTGCAATTTTGCTCGTCAGTCTGGTAATTCAACCTGTAGTGCTGCCATTCCTGAACAGCATTCAATGGGGACTTTTCCAAAAGAATAACACTCGCTCTCATACCGCGGTTGTAACACAACGTGCTCTACAGAGTGTCAACATGTTACCTTGGCCTACGACATCACCAAATCTGTCTCCAATTGATCACGTATGGGGTATCATTGGACGACAATTCCAGCATCATCCAAATCCAGCACTGACGTCCCAGTATTGACAAAACAAGTACAACAAGCATGGAACTCCATATCACAAAATGGCATTCGACCCCTGTATGGCACAATGCATGCACGTTTGCAGGCTTGCATTCAAAATTCTGGAGGTTACATCGGGTATTAATGTAACAGCATTCTACATTTGGAATGCATTTTCTTGATCTTAAATTAACCTGTGATCTTTAAAATTTAATCAACTAAACATGTTAACTAGACAAATGCTTTGCTCGAATTTCATTACTCTACAATAATATTTTTCTTGGCGTTGGGATATTTTTCGGTCAGTGTAGATTACAAATTAAAAAGAAAGGAGGAATACCAAGATTCCTTGCCTAAATGACTCGAGTATGGTGATTACTAGAACATTTGTTGCAACGATCGCTAATAAGGACAGAAGTTTTAAGTAAGATCTGACAATTTTTGTAGTTAAAAAGATAACTGATATTATCCCTCATAAATTTCTAGATATTAAGAGCGATGTTATAAATTCAGTAAAACTAGCAGATAGCAAATTTAATATCCCACGTAAAATAGACTTTCTGTTAGGAGCCGAGTTATCCTACGCACTATTGAGACCCGAGCAAATTTTAGTGCCAGACCCTAATTTACTTTCGCAAAACACAGTATTTGGGTTTGTAGTTAGTGGAAGTGTCGATCCGCTAATGACAGATAAGGTTCATTGTGAAATGATTAGATTAGATCTAAATGAAACATTGAGAAATTTTTAGGAAATAGAAAAGTTTGAGGAATTAGAATCAACTATATTCTATATGTGAGGAACATTATGAGAAAACACAGTGGAGGAACGTGGATTGCAGGTACGTAGTACAAATGCCATAAAGAGGACCCATCTTACTTAGGTGAAAAGAGATATCTCTCAATCGTCTAAGATCATTGTGGACTAGATTAACGAAAAACAAAAAGAACACTTCAAATTGTACAGAGAATTTATGGAAGAGTATGAGAGACTGGGCCACATGAAGAAAGTAATTGAGGAGGAAGTACCAGAGTAGTTTTTAATTGTTGTCAAAGACCACGAATGGAAGACCTTTAAACCATATGCAGTACAACGGAGGAGTGATATAAAAGACTTATTTACAATCATGGCGAGATTTCGGACTCATGTTTACGCTTTATCGGCGGACATCAAAATAATGTACCGTATGATATTGATTGATCGAATCATAGCAAAAAGTACAAAACACTTTATATCTTTCTAAAGTATCATCGTCACATGCTATCCAAAAGTTGCATTTCCAATTTTACTATATAATTACATTGAAATAACATTTTTTTACTCTCCGAAGAATATTCCATGTTGCAATAATTTTTGTAATAAAAACGGGGCTTCTCTCTTTTCTTATTAAAAATAATTTATATAGATTTCAACATTAAGAAAAAGAAGCCCTTTGTTTAAACAACTTTGTGTACAAATAATTTTGAAAAAAAAAAAAAAACGTGCAACCTGTTTAAATAAGGTATATATTTCTGTTTATACTGTTTCAGTATATATCTAAGGACAGGAAAGTAATTTTATAATGCCACATCTGACTGCATGATACATAAACGTTTTTGATTAAATATTTTATTTTATTTTCTCCAAATGATTTTAAACAGAATTTTGTTGTCAGGAGCTGCAGGCTGCTTTTACATTTAATGGAACGCAATTTTTGTTCCCTTTAAAGTAAATATTCCAATGAGGTCGAAAGAAGGCGACTTTTATTCACTTTAAACATTCTTTTATAGATTTATTGTTCAATCCCAGCATCAGTCATACTACTTGTCTGGAGTTAATTCCTCTAACACAAATTTTAGTATCAGTAAGTACTGCTTATTAATATTAATTTCACATTATCGTTGATTTTCAAAGCAATTATTTTACACTAACATATTCTATTCCACTTGTTCCAAATTATGATGAAGCCATGTTTATTAATTTTCATAGATTTAAAAGTTATTAAAATATTTCTGTTTAGATTTCAGAAAAGTTGTTTTGACCCGAAAAAAATAGGGAATTCAACTACGTTTATAGCTAGTGATTTAATTCGTTAATTTTGAATGTTGATAAAATATTTATCCAGATATTCAGTTTTTATAGCAATTTGGGGAAATTATATTTTTCGCATAGATTTGGCTGTTTGGTTGTCTACATTTTTATTGGCTAATTTTATGGTTTAATTTCATCCGCTCCCGATGTTTTTCATTAAACACGAAAATCTTTTTCTAATCTAAGTTATTTTCATGATAATGCTTGTTGAATTATTCATTTAGAAATATAAACTATTACTGTGACCAAAACGTAAGACCAATTATTTTTTTCATTAACACTTTATTCATTCTTCCAAATTTATTTATCTTCAAACGACTCAAAACGGTGTCCCCGGAGTGGTCTTTTGATTTTGGGGAATAGCCAGAAGTCGTACGGTGTGAATACGGTGGTTGTGGAACGATGTGGGTTTCATTTTTGTCACGAAAATGTCACGTAGAATCAATGCGTGAGCTGGACTTCAGGTACCAACCGCGATTTGTCTCGTTTGAGGCCAAAAATGGAATTGACCGATCCTTTTGAAATTCCAACATCATCAGCAAGGTCTCTAATTGAAAATCGAAGGTTTACAAGCACCAAATCTTTAATTTTTGAACGTAAGCTTGATGGTCGACCAGAGGGCTCCTCGCCTTCAAAGCATGCTCTGCCTTCTTTGAACTGCTTATACCACTTCTAAACATTTCTTTCCGATATACGAATCCTCACCGAAAGCCTTCAGCAACGTTCTATACGTTTCCGCAAAAAAATTCAATGCAACTTCTTTGCTCAGTGAATTCAGACATTTCAAAAATCGCCGGAATCAGTTTTAGCGCCTCACAAAGCCATGCGGAACTCAAACGCTAATGAATATTTTGACGTCAAATTTCACACAGATGCTAAGCACAGTGCCAGTAACCTAAAAGAGAAAAATGGAATTCCATAAGCTCCGGGAATATTAAATTGAAAATTGGTCTTACTTTTTGGACACAGTGGTATGGCTGATTAAATTATTTTGAAAGAAAATATCTCTGTTGAGACAGAATACATAAAACCTGCAAATAATTTCTGTGACTTAACATTCTTTGATAGCTGGGTCTTGATGTTTATGATTTTGGTACGAGTAAAGAAAATACTCAAAATTTTTTTTAAATTGGCAATTAATGCAAAGCGATTCAACGACATTATGGTTCGCGACTTTCGAAAGCATTAAGACACTTTTCTTTTTTAATTATTCGTGTAATACATTTCGAATTTTAATCTTTGACATTAACCCTATGATAAACAAATTACTTATTACATTGAATAATATATTTCATTTTGAAGTCCAATGGATATGGTTCACAGTAATTTAAAATAGTACAAATCCTTCTAATGATTGTTGACTTCAAAAGATGTCTTTTAACCCTTTTAATCCTCTGTAAAAAGGACATTTTTAATAACATACATGTGTATGAATTACCAAATAAAATAAGCGTTTTAATAAGTCAATTTCTAAAATAATGTTAAATTCTTTTTATATAATATATTGATCGAATGAAATATGTAAATTGTGATTTTGATGTTTAAAACCTGCCTTGACTTCTGCTCCTTTCAGTTTTGGAATTTTAAAACTGGTAGAGGGATGTTTGTTTCTAGGTTTTTAGCAAACTCTGTAGCAAGTCGAATGGATTCTGTGGAAAAGAACCCATTTAGTTGAAATGATACTTAAATTCTTAGATTAATTTAGGAGAAAAAAATACAGGCTGGGCATTTCGTCGATGAAATTTTACCCTTTTTAAATATGAGAATCTCTTCAAGTGTCGCAAGCATTCTGAAGATTAGTTGATATAGAGAGAGATAGTGACAAAATTTTTATTCCATGGAGAACAAGAAAAAAAAAAAAACAGTAACGAGAATCTTTGCTGTTTTATTGAATAAGGGACTCAATTCGAAAATAATGCATTGAATCTTAAACTGAATCTGGAATTCGGGATTAATCCGAAAATAGTTATCAATAATTTTGAAATTTTAATAATTGATTCTTATTTTCATCAAATTATTCTTCCATGAGTACACAGTAATTTACTCGAGGTGGCTTATTTAGGGGCAATAGTATATATATTGACTAGCGTTTTGGTCACACAGTTTCCTAACAACTGCCAATGAAGATAAGCTAACAATAGGCATCTAAGTGTAAGAGCATCCTCAAGTAGGTGAGGACAGCTAATAGGGGAGGGTTTTAATTGTTTAAAACCACCTTCACTACGAATCCTGTTATCAAGTCATTTCTTACACACAGGAGTTAAATAACCTGATCAGAAAAAAAAAAAAATATGAAAATTTTAGGATAAATTTGTGTTGTAGTGAATTTCGCTATTATTAGTATTGACTCTTTGATTGTAAAAAAATACTAAATTTTAAATGCCAATGTAAATTTTCATGATTTCATCACAACAGCGTAACATTATGTATGAAATAATCACTTATTTTATTATTTTTATTTACATTTTTAAATCATATGCTCTACTTATATACATATTGATATGGTATTGGATGCAAATAATTTCAATGGCTTCAATTAGGATTACGCTCTTATTATTGCCTAAACTTATTCTCATAAAAGAATTATATAATCCTCTAATAATATCCTGCATTTATATAAGTATAGTATAAGTATACAGCTTCTGTATTTATATAAGATTGACATAATCATTTAATTAATCCTTTCTTTCTAATTATGGAAGAATTGCATGATGCTCTAGTTATTCCTTAAATATAGAAGAATAATTATATATATCGCTATTTATATATTATTCCTTCTCTAATTATAGTAGCATTGATTCTATTATTTTGTCGTCATAGAAGAATTTCATAATCCTAAACAATAAAAGAATTACGTAAGTCTCTAATATTATTCATACTTTAAAAAAAGAAAATACAATAAACAGTACAATACATGGAATATATTTAAAAAATCAACAGACTGCGATAAAAGAAGACATTGCCTTCTCCTCGATGAACTGTTCCCCATATGAAAGAAAAAGGAGAAACTCTTTAATTGGGAAAAATATCTAATCAGTAGATCATGCCGTTCTTCTATAATTAGAAGAGAATGCAGTTCTACTATAAGGACAGGATTATACAATAATGTGACCATACTACTATAATTAGAGGATTATTTATTTCCTTTATAATTAGGAAAGAAAACATATAATTAGAGAATTATGGAATTGTGCAAGTCAAGATTATGCAATAAAGAGTTTATGCTACAGAAAGAAGAATATAAGTAGCGGATTATGCAATTGGTTTTAAGAAACACAATTTGCATTATAAAAGGATTACACAATTATTCTACCCAATATCATAACTGCCATTTTCGATTATCATACCTGAATTATTCGCATCAATATCATGCAAATACACTACTGGCCATTAAAATTGCTACACCAAGAAGGCGACATGCTACAGACGTGAAATTTAAACGACAGGAAGAAGGTGCTGTGATATGCAAATGATTAGCTTTTCAGCGTGTTCAGACAAAGCAGGCGCTGGTAGCGACAACTAAAATGTGTTTAAATGCGAAAATTGTTCCGTCGGTTTCTCATACACAAACTGCATTTGAACGTTGATGCCTGGTGAAAAATTGTTGTGATGTCACGTGAAAGAAGCAGAAATGCGAACCAGCACGTTTCTGACTTTGATAAAGGTCGAATTGTAGCGTACCGGGATGGCGGTTTATCGTATAGCAGTATTGCTGCTCGCGTCGGTCGAGATCCATTGACTGTCAGTAGAATATGGAATCGATGGGTTCATACGGAACCCTTGCTGGATCTCAACTGCCCTATCACTAACAGCCCAGAAGACAGGCATGATGTGGCATCGTGTTGAAGCTGCATGGTCATCTGTACCTATGCATGCCATCCAGTCTCGGTTTGACTAAATGGCCAGGCGTATAAGTGCTGTTATTACTGCCAGAGGTGATACTGATTTCTCAGGATCTATGCACCCAAATTTCTTGAATATTTTATCACTTATAATTTCTAGTACAATATATTTGTCCAATAAATATAATTTTGTTATCTGCATTTCTTCCTGGTGTAGCAATTTTAATGGCCAGTAGTGTATTTTCTTCCACATGATACTGCGCATGTGTGTTATATAGAAGAAGTTTTAGAAATGTTTAGCCAAAAGCATATTTACGTAAGGGTTTCCTAGAAATTAGTTTTAAGGAGCTTCCGAAAATGTTTTTTATATATTTACTTACATAGCAGCTTATAATAAGCAAGCCGGAATTATAAGTTTCTTTAAACGTAAAATCCATGGATTATAGGCAGAAAACTATGATAATCTTAATGAAACGCGAAGAAATCGCCCTTTATTACTGAGTCGAAGTAAGATAAAATATCGAAAGCCTTTCTTTTTCCTGGTGACTTTTCGCAGCAGAAAGCGAATTGCAAAATGTTCTCATCCAGGACGAAGGGTTAGGAGATATCGTCTGCAAAAGGAGATAACTGCTCCGGGACTCCAAATCAATAAAACTGCGTTTTATTTAAATTTCGAGAAAGTTCGAAGTCCATTTTTTGAATTTATTCTAAATTTCGCAATACTTTACAGCTGTTTATGACTTTGGGTTTAGTAGAGTATAGTGGGGCAGAGTGTTATAAGAATCACTACAGTTATTTAGTTTAAGCCAAGTAGAGTTTTTTTATTTAATATAAAGGATAAAAACAGTTACAAACCACATATTGGGTTTAAAAATAAATATAAGCAAGCTAGCTGCCCATCAAGCTAACAATACACAACACAATTTGACTTGAAGGAGTATATTGACAGCGTTAGCTACCATGCACTTCTATCTGGATGATTACATTGAGGATGATATTATAAGAGAAATATGGCTTGCTCAGTATATATAAAAGAATTTAAATACAAATATAGGATAAATAAAATAACAAGAGCTGTTAAAAATATTATTTAGTTAAAATGTTCAGTGAAGTACGCGGACGTTTATTATTGATGAGAAGAGTAATGTCATAATCAGGAAGGCGTTTGAGCAGAGTATTAGGATTATTAGGAATATTATTATAAAAATTAGTTGCGAGCTTGTGAATAAAATTTTTAATTGAAGGAATTTCCAAAGCAGCGAGAATATCTTTATTTCTGTCAAACCACGGTGCATCAACTGCCATGCGTAATACTTTATTTTCAAGAGTTTGAATATCTTTGATTCTAGATTTGCAAGCTGATCCCCATATTGGACTGTCATATGTTATAAAGGGACGTATATAGACCATATACATAAGAATTTTGGTATCAATGTTGGTATGACTATTGCG